>JAQFZY010002631.1:0-11303 GCA_034696285.1 Hypogastrura burkilli
TGTATAATGGATGTACTCTGCACTGTATGTGCACAAGAATTTGAAAGCGTGGTAGCGGTGGCTCATTCCTTTCATCAGGACTGTTTAAATTTGCTTTAAAAGTTCCTGGTAACTAAGGGGCGATCAATACTCTGCCGTGACAAAGCTATCAAAATTCGGAGTTGGAGCATACAACTGTTATTGAATACGAAAACACTGTCTCCTGATTTTTTTTTAAAATTCAGATCCGTATTCTTTTGCTCCTAGAACTTGACTGAATTAGTTTAGTCGTGAAGATAGACCAGACATTCTACTGTCTGTTAGATTATATTTTTCTTCTAGAAAATATACTGAGTTTAAGAGTAAGTACACAAATCATTTGCAGAATGCCTAAAGGAGTATACCTCCGTAAGGAAAAGAAGTATCCAACTTTGATTCTAAGCGGCCGTAAGGACCTAAGCGTACGTGTCACTTCCTTATCCCTGTCATTGCGCAGGATCGAAGAGCGATGATTCACTTTCCAAGTCCTCAAAAGTGCTTCTGATTTCGTAAATATGGCCGACTCATAGGGCAATGTGGAGCTTAGCACAAGAGTTATGACAATTGAGCCACCGACAAGCCAGCTCAGAAGTAGACCAGAAGCTTCTTTGTGGAAAATAACTATAACAACATTTATGACTGAAATAGCCACAACGGTTAGGAAGTGAAAGACTGGGAGCACGTGGTCGGATAAACAATCATTGAATTGATCGTTGAGAAGTTGCAGGAATCTGTAAGCACGGATCCTGCCGGTGTCTGCCTTGGGCCCCTTCTGAGAAGCTCTGAAATATAGCCAAACGGGATATTCAAAAATTCTAGATTAACTATTTCAAAGTAGGTAGCAAATTCTTTCGATTTGAAATTTCATATGAAATTCCAAGTTACTTACCGTATTGCTTGTAGGCACCTTGAGGTTTGCAAGCAATAAATGCAAATAAGGAGGCATGGTACAATGCACGACTGAACCATAAACACTGCGCAGAAAAACTCCTAAACGCAACCTAGCTCAACCAATGGGAAGTAAGCAGATGTAGTAGGTGTTGCGGGTGTGTATACAAGGGAGTAATAGTATCTTCTGCTGATGGGACTTCCAAGGAAAATTATTCCGGCGACGATTCCATTGCCGTAAGTTGCTAGGACAATCCCATTCATAATCGCCGTTTCTATTCCCCACCCTTTTGACCCGGCTCGTTGGCAGCCAATTTTCCCTGAAACACTTAAAAGAAACAAATCAGGAGGAGAGATGACATAAATAATGGGCGTATGGATACCAACTAATTTTTTATCTTTAAATATTATTTTATTTTCATTTTTTACTACTTTGTTAAATGTGTTTGATATCAAACACTGAAAGCTACCTCCCTTGTAGAACCCTACAAAGACACGTATGAATGCTGCTAAATCCTTGCTCCCTCCAACGAAAGGACCCGAGAAGGAAACTGATGAGCAATATCAAACCAGAAAACAAATATCCAGTGAGAGCTCTGGTACTGTAAAGTGCGGCGTTGTGTAGAAGCGGAAAATTAGAAAGCTCAAGTATATTGTAGCATTGATTGTTCCAACAACTGAAATGATGGGGCGCCATTTTGAGCTCGTCCCAAATTTGGTTATTCCTGGACGACAATCAACTGTTTGAAACTTTAATTTCCAGAGACAGGATAGAATTGACACTAGATTAATTTCTGATGTCCAAGACATTCCCGAAACCTTTGTTTCTTTCGAGTATTGATACAACGAATGAGTGTCTTAGGATTTACAGCGTTCGTATGAGAATTTATGCGGAATCCTGTACACAAACAAAATTAAATATACGTACAGCAATGATATTGGACGTTTCTAATTTCATAAAACTATAGTCCTATTACGTAAGCTTGTTTTTCTGTGGACCGCTGAGCAAGTATTAGCCGAATGTCAGTTTCGCCCTGGCCCTATTGTCAACATTAATTTAATGCCGCCTTTCTAAAGTAGCAAATTGCAGTCTGTAATCAGTAATCATGGTTATTGTTCATGTATTTGTGGCCATAGCGGCCATTCATTATATACGTGCAAAAAATCGATTTTATTTTACCACCCCCCTTCACGGTATACCCTTTCCCCTTAGGTAAGGTTACGCAAATTTTTTATTCATTGAACAACACAAAAAAAATTAAAACATTCAGAAAACATCGTAAAAAGCTACAAGATTTTGAACATTCGTTGTATAGAGGGTTGGATTCAGGACTTGGTCAAGAATTGGCCCTGTAAGAAAAGGACAATTAAATCTAGTACGAATGTTTCGCCTATTCAAATAACGTACCTAACCATTACTTCACCGACACGTTACTACAGAAATTGCGTAGACCATGGTACGGCATTCTGACGAGACATACTTCCGAAGGTCTTGATTTTAAGGTTAGATATATTAGTGCCAAATCGTTCATCATTTATTTATTGAATCACTGTTGAGTTTGGTCCAAATTACGATTTTAGTACCCACTTAATGCAGGAATAATCCCCATAAATGGTAGTTACTGTACCATGTTGGTTTCATAATGTTTCATACAGATATTTTACATATTAAAAATAACGGGTACCAAATCAATATGGTACAGATTATGCAGGGCGGTGAAAGGTGTTTGCAGGAAATGCAAGAATCAGAGGACATCTTTTTGTTTCTATGTAAAAGTCACCCAGTTTATTACAAATTAGGTAGTGGATTCTTGCCAGGTGTTATATGAATAAAAACAAAGTGCAAATCTTAGCACAGGCGGAAATTTTTGATTTTGTGAGAAAATTTGGAAGTATGGTCTAACTATTATAAAATTACAGCCTATTTTGCACCATCCGCAACCTACAGCTTACATTTCTCAACGGATAATTTAGACTTTTGTTGACATTTTCTAAAAATCCTCAAGGAAATTGTTTATACTTTTCCTTCCTCCATGGTCCATCGCAACTCGCCTAGAAATCACAAATCCCGGTACCACAGCACTAACCACAACTCAGGTTCACCTTGGTCGGGTCGTACAGCAGAAAAGTAACTTCTTGAAGCAAACTTCATTACATAACGCATACAGATTTCGCACTAGAATAATTTTAACATGTCGTGCGTCTCTGTTTACTACTCACAGCCACCACCACCAGAAACTGGTCGGGTCGAACACTTCCTGTTGACCTTAAAATGAGCGTAACATAAGGATCCAGGAGAATAAGGATTAAGAAAAACATCAAAAAAAAATGTAAATTACTATTCTTTACTAATTTCATAATATATGTCTTATTTCCGGCCAAATCATTTTCCATTACATGTATCGCTAGAATGACTTACGTTATGTACATGCTTATATTAAATCCGGTATTTTCACTAATTCGTTCCAAGTGTAGAGCCAACCGCGCTAAGCGGCGGAGCCGCGTGAGCAAGTATAAGACACGAGCCGATGGCGAGGTCGAAGGCGAGGAATGTTAAAATTATTCTAGCGCGATATCTGTATGCGTTATATTATGAAATTATGTTTCAAGAAGTTTCCTTTCTGCTGTACGACCCGACCAAGTTGAACCTGAGTTGTGATTAGTGCTGTGGTACTGGGATTTGTGATTTCTAGGCGGGTTGCGATGGACCATGGAGGAAGGGAAAGTATAAACAATTTCTTAAGGATTTTTAGAAAATGTCAACAAAAGTCTAAATTATCCGTTGCTAGGGACCATGTTTGTTTGCTTTTTAAGTGGTGATTCCTTAACCCTAAAAATCCCATATTCACACTCGGTCTTTGTATTGAGCATAACTTTTTGTGGGATGATTTTCGTGGGCGTACGTTGAGAAATGTAAGCTGTAGGTTATGGATGGTGCAAAATCGGCTGTAATTTTGTAATGGTTAGATGATCATGTGCAGTAGTTCCCTTAGATTACATGTTTCTTCTAGAAAATATAGTGAGTTTTAAAGTATTTACGAAAATCAGTTGGAGTATGCCTACCGGAGTATATCGGCTCAGGAAAAAGAAATTCCCAACCTGAATTCTAAGCGGCCTGAGTGACCTTAGAGTACGACCAGTTTCTCTATCATTATCATTGCGTTGTAGGATTAAGGGACGGTGATTAAGTTTCCAAGAGCGAATGAGTGCTTCTGAATGAGTAAATATGATCGACTCGTACGACAATGTGTAGCCGAGCACAAAAACTATGATTATAGATCCACCGATAAGTGAGCAGAGGAGCAGTCCAGAGGCTTCCTTGTGAAATACAATACAAGCAACATTTATGACACAAATGGTCACAACGACTTGGAAGTGAAAGACCGGCAGCATGAAGTCGGATAATGTAGGATTGAACTGATTATTTAGAAGTTGCATGGATCGGTAAGCACGGATTCTGGACTCGCCCGCCGTAGAACCCCTCTCGGATGCTCTACAACAGACACATGATACAAAGAACACCTTGTATTACAAATATACAAAAGAGATCGCACTCAAAGTAGGGCGTTTTCACTTTTCGTTAAACATTTGAACTAACCCTAGATGCCTTTAGATCTTTAAACGCTGAACAATATTTAAATGGAGGCGAAAGTCACTGGTTGCTTCCTTGACCTTCAAAAAGGTCACAATAGGTTTGAATCACTTTGCGTTAAAATATTCTGACACTCGCCATACGTGTAGATCTGTTGATGTTGACCAATGCTTAGATGGGCACTAAAGTCATAGCTTGACTCCTTTACCTCCAAACTGTACGCCACGCCAGTTTATATGACCTTGGTCTTTCGTGACCATTTTGGAGGTCAAGGAGTCAATTTATGGGTTTGGAGCCGATTTAAACATTGTTCATAATCAGAAGATCTACACGTACGGTGAGTTTCAGAATATTTTAACCCAAAGTGATCCAAACCCCATGTGACTTTTGGTGACCCTTTTGAGGATCAAGGAAGCGACCAGTGACTTTTCCGTCCATTTAAACGTTGTTTAGCGTCAAAAGATCTGTATGTATCAAGGGTTAGCTCACCAATTTAACGAAAAGTGAAAACGCAATACTTTGGGTGCGATCTCCTTTGACAATTTGACCCCGACCAATAAAACTTCATGCAAACTTCAAAGTTACCTTATTAGGCCTTTGAGACGCTTTAAGGTTTGTATAGAATATATGCCAATGACAAGGCAGGGAACAATAGAAGACTGAAACATAAATACTGTGCTAAGAAATTCGTAAATCGAATATAGGAAAGCCAATATAACGGGCTCGTAATTTGCAGGCTCAGAGATAAGAGAGCAGAAGTATGTTCTGCTGAATCGATTTTCAAGGAAAATTATGACTGCGAGGATTCCATTAACATACGCTGTTAGTGCAATCCCATCCATAATGGCTCCAGAGACTTTCTGATCTTTGGACGGGATCCGTTTCCTACCGTTGTTCCCTACGACAAATTTGGTGTTCAGTGTTAGACGTATGCAAATTATGGTTAAATCTTCGAAAACATTTAAAATCGGATATGTGTAAAGTTAGGTACCTTTCACATAGAACCTTACAAATTGGAATATGAATGTAGCCCAATCCTTGCTCCTTATAAAGATGTGGCCCGAAAATAAGACTGCTGAAGAGTGGCCGACCAGAAAGAGAAGATCAACAGAGAGCTTCGCGGCTGTTAAGTGCGGCGTCCTGTAGAGGCCGAAAATTTGAAAGGTCAAGTAGACTGTAGCATTGAGCGTTCCAACCAATGATAGGTTTTGGCGCCATTTCGTGCTTGTCCAAATGCGGCTCATTCCCGGGCTAGTTTCAAATATTTGAGATTTCAGATTCCCGAGAGCCCCGAAAAAGGACATCAAGTTAATTTCGGAACCCCACAACATGATTAGGCCAAACGATGCATGGGAACTTTGCGATCAAAGAATAGCGAGCGAAAATTATGAGCCCTGCCAACAACGGCAACGGTAGGTAAAGACTACATTATCTGATAGACATTTAATCATAAATGCCAGTGTATACGGAGTATGTAGGTACTAACGTAAATACACTAGTATGCGATAAATAGTTGAATGTACAAATTTATATTTTATAGTTTAAAAAAACTACGTATACAATCTCATGCCAGTAACGCCCCTGTTTATTCTCAACATTAATTTGATCCCGCCCTTCCGAAGTAAATTACTCAGAGTGCTCAGAGTTACTTCGTACGTATTCGTTTAGGACTCTCTCTATTTCGAAATTCGTATTGGAACCAGACTTGTTAGATAAATATCGTATTGCAGACATGGAGGAACTACGTACTTGTTAACTGAATAATCCGGTTCAATGTTATTTACTATTAAGTACTACATGTGCTTCTTTGGCTACAATGTTACTTTTGATCTGATCGTTGGAAAGGATATACATATGTAAGCAGTAATTTTGAACAGGATAATCATGAGTCCTCAATTCAAGCTTAATAATCCAATCGACAACGCTCTGGGTGCGTGAGAATTGAATATTAAAAAATCCCAAGTTCGAACCCTACCGGGCGTATCCTTTTTCTTCAAAAAACGTATCGCGTATCGCGTATCGAGTATCGCGGCCAAAGGATTGAGCAGTTTTCTCCTTTGTGCCGAGATAAACTATTTACAAATAAATAAGCAAGCTGTAATAATTAAATAATTTACATAAACTACTAGAACAGTCAAGTGAAATAATCGTTATTCGATAACATGCAAGTACTATATTTTTTATTCCTGCATCTCAGGATGGACAAGGCTTATTTTGGATGACCAAAGTAAATAATAATTATCTCTAAGTATAATGTATGGTCCCGCAGATAACAAGCTAACTGTCATAAATCGCGGTCTTAAAATAAAATTTAAGTTAAAAGCACGTGAAAATCAGGATCGGAATATGCTGAGTGAAGATAAAATACAGTTGGAGAAAAGAATAATCGGGTAACCCAGCAAAGAACGGCTCTTCTGGATTTTGCTTTGCAAAGAATCCGTTAAAAATTGACCCAACAACTTGAAAATGAACTTTAAACCTGAGCCGTCTGAAGTAATTGTTACCCTTTTTGAACCTTCCGCAACACATTCGTAAAGTACAGTCATTAGTCAATAGGTTGGACCTCTGGTAAAATAAAATATACTGTGTTAAATAAAAACTCCTAAATGTCATTTGTAAAATTTGTTTTCGTAATTTTAAAGAAATAACGTCAGCAGCGTCTTGATTTTAAGTTTGAAAAGCTAAAAGCTAATAAAGTTCAGGAAGAAGGCTACGCCTATACATTAACTGAATCTTCCACGTACATTCAGAATTTGTTTTGGAAAATTCGAAAAATTTTAACATTGACTGAAAACGCCGACATTTTTAAATAATCCCATTTTACAGTTTATGGGTCAATTTATAACAGATTTCCAACGGGGTTTTTGCAAAATATCCAGAAAAGCCGTTCCTTGGTGAGTTTCCGGAACATTCTCTTATCTCACAAGCACTTTTCTCCACTCTTCATATTCCGGCCATGACTTCCCACGTGTTTAAAATTTTATTGTCATTTTAAGACCCGGATTTATGATAGTTGGATGCGGGACCCAAGCTAAGCTAAAAACGATTGGAAAACGAAATGAGCTACCTTGTATCATTTTACTTGATCATGAGCCGATCTGTTAGATTACATGTTTCTTCTAGAAAATATGGTGAGTTTCAAAGTAAACAAGAGGATCAGTTGTAGTATACCTAGCGGAGTATATTGGCTCATGAAAAAAGAAGTTTACAACTTGAATTCGAAGCAGGCGGAGAGACTTTAGCATTCGTCCAATTTTTTTATCCTTAGCATTGCGCAGAGTTGTGGGACGGCGACGGACGGTCCAAGACCTCAGAAGCCCTTGTGATTGCGTAAATATGGCAGACTCATATGGAAGCGTGTAGCTCAACACGAAAAGTAAGGATACTGATACACTGCTCAGTAAGGTAATGAGTAGCCTAGAGGCTTCTTTATGGAACACGATTAAAAATACATTTAAGAATGCCGTTACCACAACGGCCTGAAAATGAAAGAGTGGCAACATACAGTCGTACAAGTCAACATTGAAATGACTGTTCAAGTGTCCCATGGATCTGTAAATACGGAGTTTGGAGATGGCTGCCGGTGAACCTTTCTGAGATCTTCTAAAATCGAAAGAAGGTTAAAATGTCACAAAATCTACATAATGGCTCGTCTTTAGCTTACATACCTTAAGACTTTCAAACACTTCGAGGTTTGCAAGGAATATATGCTAATAAGAAGGCTGGACACAATGGACGACTGATACGTAAAAACTATGCTCAAAAACTCATAAATGGAGAACAGCGCCAGCAATGGTAGGTGATGTTCAAAGTATGGTAGGTGTGCAGCAAAGGAAGATGGTCATCTGCTGGCTCGTATATGACGGAGTACAAGTATCTTCTGCTGTGAGGACTTCCAAGGAAAACGATTGCTGCAACGAGGCCGTTCATGTATGTTGCTAGCGCGATCCCATCCATAATCCCACGCCTTTGACAAAGTCTGTTTACGCCCCTCGCCTAATAGAAATGGTTTGTTGAAATATTTTAACCCCAATAAACTCTAGTTAACCTTTTTCGTAGAACCTCAGGAATGCAAATATGAATGTAGTCAAGTCCTGTCTCCTTCCAATGATGTGGCCGGAGAATGAGGCAGCCGCAAAGTATGCAAAGAGGAATAGAAGATCCATTGATGGGATTCCAGCAGTGAAGTGCAGCGTTGTGTAGAGGCGGAAAACTTGAAAAAAAAAGTTCAGCGTAGCATTTAGCCAAACAAAAAATGTGATCGCCTACCGCCATTTTAAACTCCTCTCAAACTTAGTTATTCCTGGTTTAATATATAATAATTGGAATTTAAATTTCCCGAGATACGCCAAAATTGATACCAAGTCAATTTCGAGCCGCCACGACATTTGAAAGCGGAATGTTCATAACTTTGGCTGTTCTAGACTACTCTAAATGTCTAAATTCGATTTAGATCCAGTAAGCGACGAATTTCAGAAAAGTCGTGCGCCTTCTGCACCACTACTGAAATTAAATACAAGACTAACATATATGTAGAATTCGCTGATGAGGTTTTATTCTTTCCTTAATAAAAGTTTTCGTAAAAGCATTGTCAACGTATAAAGACTTTTATACACTGACTGAATAGACAGTGATATACATATAAGTAGCTAGTCTTACTTCCAATACATGAACGTGACACACTAAAGTATATATATTATCCAGCTAGCTGGTTCGGTGCTCTATCTAATAACATAGCTCCTATCTACATGTATGTATGTACACAAGCATGTACTTTCCGGGAAAATAACTCCACAGGCAGGCGTATTAAACACAGGTAATAGGTAGGTTACATCGTTACATTTGACATTCAATACCAAATCTTCACATATATATTTGAACTGAACTTTTATGATCGATATTGTATTATGTTCTATATAATAAAGGCTTCAGCGTATATATAATCAAAAATCACGAATCACTGGTACGTTGGGGCTGGTGCTGGTATTCAAATGCTTTTGTGGAGCATTGACAATCAATAAGACAATTGAATCAAAATGTAATATAGCCATCAAGCACGAACTGCGGAAATAATAATACTGACGCTAGAACCCGATCACTTATTCACTAATCACCTAATCAGTGATCTAACCTTCAAAACCATGATCCTGCGTATATGTATTATTTATACTTTAATATTAATTAACTTCTCCCATTTTCCCAAACCTACCTTTTTCAGCACTATCTGGTACGTACGGCACCAGACACTCTGGTGAGCAACACCACTTCTCTGGTGCGTAATATTGGATTTCATAACAATCGATCACTTTTTCAGGATATTTCCATTGTACCTGAGCTGCGTGAGAGTGCGGCATTAAAACTCACCATGCAGATATTACGCACACCTACGCCATCTATGTGTAACTTCGTTCAAAAAGAGACAAACGTAGCTTTTTTCATTACTCCGCCCCTTTTCCGTTACCACCCAATTACAGAACGAATAAAACGGTCGGACAGATGGAGATTTAACGTGCATATAATAGAGACTACAAGTAACGACCTCGCCTTCGGCTCGTGTCTTATACTTGCGCACGCGGCTCCACCGCTTAGCGCGGTTGGCTCTACGCTTGGAACAAATTAGTACAAATATTTCGATTAATAAATAAATTGATAAATTAACTCCAGAAATGGTGTGATATGTTAGAAAGCCATGTCGCAGAAACAAAGTATCAACAAAGTACAAAGTATAACCGAATTTTCCAAGTATTTTTGAAAAATAATTTGAAAGTTAGGTTAGATTAGGCAACATTTAGTTAGGTTAGGCTTCTAGTGTTATGTGAGCCCGAGAGGAGTGTTTCGGAGCAAACTGTGTTTCTGGCCGAAATCCCACTCAGAACCTAAAGACGCTACCGGCTTAAATCCGCGATTTAATCCGTATAGGGTCAAGGAGCAGTTTAAAAGGGACGTATGATTCGAATGAAGTGTGTTCAAGAGGTCAAGATATACATGAATGCCAAGTTTCAGCAAATTCTATTTGACCTTTGAATGACCCGTAGTGGGTCAACGAGGATTCGTACGGTTTTGAGCTCCATGTAAACATTGTTCAACAGATAAAAATCGACAAGTGTGCCAAGTTTTTGCGAAATCCATCTGGGGCCCAACACGCCATACATTCAGTTAAGAATCCTTTAAACTACTGAATATAATTCGAGCGATAGTATACCTCTTTCGTAAAACCTTGGAAAGGCAAGTGTAAATGCAGCTAACTCCTGTCTTCTTTGAAAAGATGTGGCCGGGGAATGAGACTGCAGAGAAGTATCCGATCAGGAATAGAAGATCCACTGATAAATTTCCAGCTGTGAAGTGCGGTGTTGTGTAGGGGCGGAAAACTTGGAAACAGAAGTATAGCGAAGCGTTTATCCATCCAACAAATGCGATCCCTTGGCGGAAGTGCGCCTTTGTGACTCCTGGGTTGCTGTCTAATAACTGGAATTTTAATTTCCCGAGATGTGGTAAAATTGACACTAAACTAATTCGGAATCGAGGCGACATTTTCAAAGGGAATGTTAACTTTTGCTTCTATATACTACTCTGAAAACGAGTTAGTTCAATAAGGGTCGAATTGCACATTGCACCTGTCTTATGCAATACGAAGCAAATTTAAGACTAACATCGAAAAACCGTTAATGAGAGGTTTCATTTTCCCATAATAACAAAGCTCTACATATATACTACAAGCCAACAAGCCTGCGCTAACGCGGAACGACTAACTACGTCTTCTAATTAATTCTAGGGTGCATGGGCCATGGGTGCGTTTATCTTAGTG
>JAQFZY010002632.1:0-11301 GCA_034696285.1 Hypogastrura burkilli
CAAAATTGTAGACATGGCTCCACTCATGCACTTGACTAAGCACTTTTAATTTTTAGAAACATAGTATGAATTTAAGCGATTCATGTATAAGCGATACTCATATTATATGTAAACTCAAATTAAACAACGCATTATAGACCAATCATCACTACTACATATATAAACTCGAACGACGTAAAGGGCCATATCAAACTGCATTTAAAAGTGGATGACTTACAAAACGTACCTATTTCAAACTTTCGAAACACTCTGATTTGTGAGACTTTTTTCAGAAAGAGAGAAACAGAAGGCAGTCTTTCAAAACACGCAGATTTTTGAGACTTTTTCTAGAAAGAGAGACAGAATTAAGTTTTTCAAAACATTCAATTTTTTGGAAAGTTTTCTTTTTAATTTTCTAAAGATATTTTGCTATTCGTACTTACAGCAAAACTTCTTTGCATCAGTGTCAGTTTTCCAAGGCCTATCTATTCTGAATTTCATCTTTAGCTACTTAAACATTTTAAGCATACATTGCAGTCGCACAAATTTTAATTTAAATGTCAATAGAGAATTTTGCTGTAAATGTTTCCAACAGTTACAAAGGGACTGAGTCAACGTTCGTGTATTTCATTGGTACTATGTTTAGGCCAGCAAATTACTAACTACATATGATATTTCTTGTAAAAACTATACTATTAAAGTTATACTAAACTAAGCAGCAGCTTGGAATCCAAGCCAAAGTATATACCTATTTTATTTTATATCGTACCAATAATTTCACTGTACATTGTAGCACTCTTACCTAAATCCCCGTGCCCTAAAATAAGCTCATACGCTCTAAATCCTATTATTACCTGAGCCCTCCGTTTAGGCCCGACCAAGGAATTAATTGTAATTGGGGGGGTTGCAATCAAAATTGAGCGTATTGAGTGGTTTTAGACTCAGATCAGATCTTTATAGGCTCCAAAAGTGCATTACTTTTATTTGGTATTAAAGTCAGGATTTTGCTGCTAGCGTTGCTTGTATAGTCTAGGTTGACTAATGCTGATACTGAGAGCCACAATTAATTGCTAATTCCAAACTAAACCTACTTGCTAAGCGATTAATTACTACTGTTGTGCCAGGTTAATTGAGAACTCGGCAGGTAATTATTTTTCCTAGTAGTAGGCCTACTACTACGTGAAAATGGTATTATTGTGCAGTTTTAATGTACAATATACAATATTTTGTGGAATACAGGTTTTGTTTCTTAATCAGCCCGGCTCCGGATTCAGGCTAAATTAATCGATTAGCGCGCAGTTGCTTATGTTACAGGTTTTTTGGAAATTAGATAGCGACCGTATGTATGCTGAATGGTCAGTTTGGTCAGTCAGTGCAAAATTTCATATTAAAATGAGTAATATTTAAGCCATCACCAATTAATTCGATATCTCTCAACGATTAAAGCAGATTTCCTCATCAAGGTTTGGAAAAATTTCAAGTACGATAATTTTAATTCTAATTTGCTCCTCAGTTGCAAATTTTGTTCATAATAAGTTTCAAATTATTGGTGAGTAATTTGCTGGAATTGGTAAGGAAATCTGTTTTAATTAGTGAGAGAATCAATTAATTTCGAATTAATTGGTGATAGTTAAATGGAAGAATAATAAAATCAATTAATATGCTTGGTTCTAAATCAGAATTTCATGCTCTTTCCAATGGTTGAATTTATTTTGCAATACAGATCTCCAGAAATGACTTACTTCCCAATGTGCCAAATAATCTGCAACATATACAAAAATATTGTATATAAGCTTCAAGGCCACAGAGCCTCTGAAGATGAAATGATCCATGACTTAAAAAAAAACGAAGATGAGCGAGTCCATATAACTTGTAGCCATTGTAATCGAATCACGAGGCTGAATTTTAGTTTTAGTCAAAGAAACATTATAAGAGGATCCAAAGCTCAAGTGTGGAGAATCAGCGAGATTCGGAGCTTCTTGGCTGGATCCTTATTGTTGTAAATTGTGAATCCCAATGAGTTGGCGGAATCCTTAATGACTGGCCACAGTGAGAGTATATGTAGCAGGAATGGCTATGAACACTTAAGCTTCCTACTGGCTCCTACGCTACGCAACGCCAGGCACGTTAATGGTAGTGACTTTGAATTTTATCTTCTACAGCCCAAATTCCAACTTTTTGTATTCTTTTTGCCTGATCGTAGGATTAGTAATTGGTATGGAAAACGATTAGGAGAGCCTTGAGCTTGAACTTGGGATTTGTAGAGTAAACAGCGCTTGAAGGAGGAACAGATTATAGTTGTAGGATTTAGCATTGGTGGACTTGTGACAAAATTATAATTATTTAACGGCACGAATTTATCCTAACAAAAGGTATGATCACAGTAGTAAGCACGCGGCATGGCAGAGCTTAATACGTAATTACTTCACTGACTTTGACAGCTTTTAAGAATTTGTCTTGTTCGATTCCTACAATGTTCCAATATTCGTAATTCCAGGTAGACTAAATTCAGATGCTCGGAAGCATTAACAGTTAGCTTGTCACTTCTATTTACGAATTGGAATTAAAGCAAAGTTAGCTGTCGCTAACTTTTAAATATTAATATAAGCAAATAAAATTAGCCTTACGTTTAGCACGCAGTTTGTATGACGAAATGCTGAAAAGAAAATGTGTACGGTTGTGTACAACTATGCCTATGTCAGTTATGACCCAAAAGTAGAATCAAGCCGGAGAAATATTGAATTTAGGATATATTTCTAGATCTTAGCGAACCGTGCATATGTTACACCTACCTCAAAAACGGTCATTGGGCGTCGGAACCAGCCACAAGCCGAAATGACGACTTTTCGAAATTTAACTTCAGTAACCGAACCTAAGTTAGTCATAGTTAACCTACGCTAATCTAACCTAACCTAACTTTGCCATAGTTAGCCTACGCTGATCTAACCTAACCTAACTTAGCCATAGTTAGCATACGCTAATCTAACCTAACCGAACTTAGCCATAGCTAACCTACGCTAATCTAACCTAACCTAACTTAGCCATAGTTAGCCTACGCTAACCTAACCTAACCTAACTTAGCCATAGTTAACATACACTAATCTAACGTAACCTAACTTAAACTTACTTAACCCTAAGCTAAGCTAATCTAACATAACTTAGCACTTAGCCATAGTTAGCCTAAGCCAAGTTAATCTCACCTGACCTAACTTAAACTTACTTAACCCTAAGCTAAACTAATCTAACCTAACTTAGCACTTAGACATAGTTAACCTTAGCCAAGCTAATCTAACCTTAGCCATAGTTAACCTAAGCTAAGCTAATCTAACCTTACCTAACTTAAACTTAATTAACCTAAGCTAAGCTGATCTAACCTTAACCTACGCTAACTTGATAGCATTTGAATTAGGTTAGGTTAGATCACCGTGAACTTTTCCGGTTTCCGGTAATGGTCTGTTGTAAAAGAAGAGCACACATCTAGTTTTGGTTATTTCGGAGTTGGGGTGTAACATCAAGGGTAACGGGTAACATAGAATTCGGCCCCCAGAATAGTCAAAATCGTTGTACCCCAAACCCGAAAATGGTCAATGGGCGTCGAAACCAGCCACAAACCGAAATAACTAATTTTTCTCATTGGACAGTAGAAACCTAACTTAACTGAACGTAGCCTAAGCGAATCAAACCTTATAGTATCATTAGAATTATTTAGGTTAGGTTAAGTTAGCTCGACGTTTTCAGGTAATGGGCAGCTATACAAAGAAGAGCCCACAACTAGCTCTGCCTATTTCAGTGTTAGCGGGTAACATTATAGCTTCTCTCATAAGTGACAACTTGACAGAAGGCTGTGAGTCTGCCTGCTATCTGCCTGCCTCCCAAAGTTCAAGGTAACTAAATGAGAATGAGATTGAGTGCTCAGCTATGAGGATAGCTTAAAGAGAGAAGGCATTGAACTGTTTCACTGAGGCAGAACGCTCATAACAAAGGATGTTGTAATGTTAATTATATGACTAACTCCGTCCCTTTCTCATCTCCCAACCTCAACACAGCTGCTAGATCTACTGTACGGGCGAAGATCTGATTTGAATACTGCACTGCCCTGCTCCAAAGAATGCGTGTAAAGTGCAAGTTTAAATGATGCCATGCATGTCAGGCATAACAATCAGCAGACAGAGGCACCCAGAGCAACCACTTCACTAATTCCCATTCCCCCTTACGTAACGCAATAATGGGTCCTAATATATAATTTGCACTAGCCACTTTTTGTTCTGATGGATTTCAACATGGTACAAGGGTACAAGAGGGATTCCGTAATCGACAATCGACACGATTGCGCTAGTCATATACGTATGAGTTAGCCTTTACCTTCTTGGTCAGTCTGTCTTCTGTACGACTTTACAGTGGTTAATAGGAATAGGTTGTATTTAATTTTTAATTTTACCAAAAAATATATTTTTGAGAGCAAAATTTAGTTTTTAGTCCAAGATTGCAGTTTTTTAGCCCGAAGACAAAGTTTTTAGTTACATACCCTTTAGATCAAAGATATAGTGTTTACCCCGAAAATGCAGTTTTTAGTCCATAAATATAGCTTTTAGCCAAAACATATATTATATATATATTTTTTACCCCAAGTACAGCTTTCGTTCAGAATTATAGCTTTTAGCTCAAAAATATAGTTGTTAGTCCAAAATATAG
The DNA here is from genome assembly GCA_034696285.1 of Hypogastrura burkilli. NCBI lineage: Eukaryota > Metazoa > Arthropoda > Collembola > Poduromorpha > Hypogastruridae > Hypogastrura > Hypogastrura burkilli. The sequence continues at coordinate 4,672 of JAQFZY010002632.1, forward strand.
ATTTTAGCCCAAAAATATAGTTTTTAGTCCATAAATAATATAGCATTTAGTACAGAAATATAGCTTTTAGCCCTAAAATACAGTTTTTAGTAAGTACATAAATATAGCTAATTTACCGAAATTTCAAAGTAATTTTCACAAATCGACACAAAATGGAGTTGAGATTGCACAGCAATCTCAATCTCCATGTGTCGATTTTTGAAAAATACTTTGAAAGTTAGGTTATATTAAACAACATTTAGTTTGGTTAGGCTACTTGTGTAAAGCAAGAGAGAGAGAAGTGCAAGTACAGAGAAAAGAGCCCCAGAAGTGAGCCTTTACCGACCAGTCTCAAACATATATATATATAATATATGCGCGCGGCTTAAGTACATGGAATCTTTGATAACTAAAGGCAATTTGAATTCACCCCTACTCAATTTAAATGTTTTTGTGTTCGGCTAAGAGACCCAACTGTAAAATATAAGGATCTTGATCTTGCATTATTTTGTCCACTACATACGTTGGAACCAAAGCTGTCGGTTGTAGTACAAATGCCAAAAATACTGACTTCTGCCTTCAAAAATGCTCGGCCTAGCTGTTGCTGAACCCAAAAGCCAAACAAATAAGTCAAATTCTTTGAAAAAGCTCCGTACATTTTTTTAAATTCAGAATTCAGTATGTTTAGGTTATTTAAATACCATGAAAAAATGCCAGGGTGAGGTATGTGAACAGAATGGTCCGTTCAACATTTGCATAGTACAACTGGCTTACAGCTTACAGGCTGACCTGACTCCTTCCCAAGTCTCAACCTTATGTGAAGCAACCATTTAGATTGGGCCTCGTAAATCATAATTGGTTTGCATTTGTAGGTTGTACTGCAAGGCACTATGCACCTACGTCCCTACGTAAATGTAAATCCCATAATCCCATGGCTCTTACAATAGCTTACCTTCTCAGGTAGTAAGAAGGCTCCATTGGATTTGGGGGATTTTCTCAGACCATTCTTAGTGCCTGTATGTATGTATGGTATGACTCATTCATCAATCCATATACTACTATCAGTGGAGTGCCAGTGTCTGTCTTAAGTAATTTTTTGTCAGTTGGTCTTGGTTCTGGCCACAGCTTTCTGTCTGGCTATCTCTGGGTCTTTGGGCTCGGAATGGTGATAGTCAAATGGTCAATAGTTCCTCAACAGTCGGACCCAGCGGCAAGTCCTGACGCAGTTCTAGGGCATTTCCACTCATTTTAACAGGCACAACAGCCTGGGCTCTGTTTGCTTATTTAAACCAGGAGCCAGGGGTGAAGTGTATTCTTAGATCCATATCCATAGCCAAGCCTCAGTTTCTGTTTAGCTTCAGAGTTCATAGGCTCAACCAGAACCAGGTTCCAGGTTTTGCCCTTTTAAGGTATAAATAGCTCCTGAAATTTCCTGCCGTGAAATATACGAATTTTCTGAGAAAATATAAGAATTTTGTGTTGCTAGGAAATACAGGAATTTTAAGGGAGTGGATAGAAAATAAAATTAAGTTCAGTAACGAGTTTTGAGCTGACAGAACATTAGTACAAGAATTTGGAGTGAACGAAAAATACAAATACAAGTATATTAAGCGACCCAAAAATAAATACAAGGTATTTTGAGTGAACGAAAAATACAATAATTACAAGTATTTTAAGTGAGCCAAAAATAAATACAAGGTATTTTGATTGAACGAAAAATACAATAATTACAAGTATTTTAAGTGAACCAAAAATAGGTATTTTGAGTGAACCAAAAATACAAAAACACGAATTTTGAGAGAACAGAAAATAAATACAAGGATTTTGAGTGATCAAAAAAAAAAAGACGAAAAGACGCATTTTGGGCTGAGACAAAAAATTTGGCAGTAATTCTGACCAATTTACAGTAAATCCAAAGTGAAACTTTTGTCCTTTGCTACGTGCAGCTCCTGATTAATTGTTCTTGTTCCTAATTAGCAATAAGGCCGTAAAGACGTGTAGTTGGTATATGATATGGACCGGGTGCCCATCAGGAGATCCTTTCCCCTCACCAAGAGCCTCTTTTCAGAGGTTAAAGGTTAGTAGTACTCTGTTGTGTACTTGTGCGTGCAGAAACAATGGCAGGAGCCCAGTAGCTTTTTATTTCATTGTATTCCTATATGGGGAGTAAGTGTGGATGTTAATTAGGATTTAAAAGCCTGTTTTTCCTTTCGAGCCCAGGCCCATGCCTCGGGATCAATTTCGAGTTAGCGGCGTGGAAAGTTGTTGGTTCTGTTATATCTGATACAGATCTCCTTTTTTATACAGGCAGGAGCCTGGTGGCTTAATGAATTGAAATTGGTACGATTCTTATTGTTGATTGTTCCTGCCCTCTTTTCTCATGGGATTATGCCTCGGAATTCATAATACATTACTGTGAAATAAATGGATTTATTTCTTACTTTGTGGAACTTCCGCTCTTCGAATTCATATTCATATCTCTGTAAAATGGAAAATTGACCTTCGCTTTAGGCAAAGGTTATGGGAAAATTTTGTTTATTTCGGCAGCCCAAAAATATAGACTTTAGCACAAAATAAAATATGCACATTTATTTAATCTTATACTTTCTGGTGAATAAATAAATAAATAAACGAGCGAAACAAAGTGTAGGACAAATATTTTAGTCGGTTTATACGGGAACGGGACTCATACCCGATTAAAATAAATATATATCTAATCCGTTTGAAATAATATTTTTCTTAGTATTTATATTTATATTTGCCCCAAAACGAAAGTCGAAAGTCGAAACCAGCCACAAGCCGAAATAACTCTTCGAAATTTTGACTGTAGTAAGTAACCTAGCCTGATAGCATCATGAGAATTAGGATACGTTAGGTTACCTTCAAGTTTTCGGGTAGTGGTCGGTTCTGAAAAAAGAGCCCATAACTAGTTTGGGCTATTTTGGCGTTCGGCGTAATATTTATACTTACAGCGAGTAATTACTAAGACCCTCTTACTTTGAATAAACTGATATTCGGTTGTACTTACCTTATAGAATTTATGCATGTTTTTTATTCGGCGTGCATATTACAAATTATAATTCCCCCAAAAAGCGCGTCGTAAATAGTGATTATATTAATTCATAATTTATGTAATTTGAATTACTCTTAATTTCCAGACCTGCAGTTAGCAGCGGAGCTAGGACGGAGCCTCCTGGAGCGGAATGAGGAGCTGGAAACGGAACTCAAGGCCCAGCACGGGATCAATGAGGATCAGGCTCAAGAAATTGAGGTAAGCTTATATGGGACTTTGTCCGGAATCAAAAGCACTAAATCGGACTTCTTATTTCTGTTTCAAAATCATACAATTTATTGGATTGTAGAATTTAATTTTAACGCCACATAAAACAGTGATAAATCATTCATGGACAAAATTCTTATAGTTTCATTTACTTCGGTCATGTTCAGTGTAGGATGCCACCTGGTTGCTCTCACTTCTCAATTTACTCCATATTTCATACAGGAGCGTTTCTTGTGAATTCTACTCTGCCATATTTCCCATATATTGTTCCCACTATCTCCTCATATTGGGCATAACTATAAACAATTGGGTCCATTGACTCGGCCGGCTCGTGCGGCCCATAAATTATGAGCTGATGGCCTCATGAATATGAATCTGTATGGGCCGAGCCCGAGCTGGGATCAGTTCTGCCTGTGCCTCACGAGTTCCCGCTAATTATCCTAAATTTATCCATTGGGCCCTTCGTGAGCTATTAATAATCCAGCCCAGCCCAAAATATCAATCAAGATCCACCAAAGGAAAAGCGTGAAACTAGACCGAAGGAAGTGATTAGGGATCTATTGATTGGTAAGGAGGGGCCGCCGTGCCGGAGTCGCACTTTTCTCAAGCGGGCCTAAAGACAGATCACGAAGTGATTGGCTGACCATCAGTGGGGCACAGGCTCTGGCACGCTTTTACAATTGGGTGGTATCTATGGCCACGATTGGGGATTGGCATAGTCAGGATCTGATTTGGCATGGTTTGAGCATAATCCTGCCTAATGTCGGTCTTTGAAGTCGAAACCAAGTCCTGGCTTTCAATTCAAATTTAATAGGGGTATGTGAACTATTTAGTTCGAAGTCGAATTTTAAAGACAGGTTTGAGTCTTTGGGGCCGAATTCAAGGTTTTTGAAGCCTAAAAGTTTGAGGCAGCCTTTGATTATTTTCAAGCTGATTTGTAGGCTTTTTTGAAGCCCGAAGCTTTGAAACAGGAATAAAAATATTTGAGGCCGTAAGCTTTTAAACGGAAATCGAAAGTTTTGAAGCCGAATTCAAGGTTTTCGAAGTCTACAAGTTTCTAATAGGAATTCAGACTTGTGAAGCATTAAGCTTTCAAATAGGCTTCCAGACTTTTGAAGCCTTTTAGCTTTGAAACAGGCTTCCGGAATTTTCAAGCCAAAATCATGGTTTTTGAAGCCGTTAGTTTTGAAACAGGAATCCAGACGTTTGAAGCCTCAAGCTTTTTCCAGAACTTTCCAGCCAAAATCCAGTTTTCTGAAGCCTTAAGCTTTGAAACAGAAATCCCTACTTTTGAAGATCTAGGTGCTTTGAAACAAGCTTCCGGAATTGTCAAGCCGAAATCAAGTTTTTGAAGGCTTAAGCTTTGAAACAGGGATCCAGACTTGTGGAGCAGGATTCAAGGTTTTCGAAGCCTTAAGCTTTGAAACAGGCTTCGATACTTTGTAAGCCGAGTTCAAGGTTCTTACAACCTTAAGCTTTGAAACAAGACTTTGAAAATATTGAACCAGAATTAAAGGTTTTTGAAGTCCAACGCTTTGAAGTAGCATTTTCAATCCGAGCTCAGGGTTGTTTAAGCCTAAACCTTTGAAATATGCTTCGAAACTTGATTTCTAAAATTGTTAAACAGTATTAAAGACTTTTGAGGTTTTGAATAGCCTAGCTAAACTTTGAAACCGTATTCTAGACTTCTGAATCTTAGCTAAGCATGGAAACTATATTCATGACAATTAGTTGGAATAGAATGCTATTGAAAATCCATTTCAAGCTTCAAACGGTTGGTTTGAGATCTTTGAATCTGCATTATAGACGCTTTCGAGGCTTTTAGAAGCCCAAATGACTCTGAAATAATATTCAAGGGATCTGAATCCTAAGTAAGCTATGAATAGTTCTTACGCCTATTTATTATTTCATAAGCTATGAAGCCGAATTAAAATATTCTGAAATGCTCACAAGGTTACAGGCGATTTCTGAAACGTTATCAGATAGGCCGGTTTCTGAAAATTCTGAGTTTAAACGCGTAAAAGTATTGCAAGGTTTCAAAGTTTCCAAGCGTTTTGTAGCTCTTACGCATAACGAGCCGGAAGTAGAGGCTCATTAGGCATTTCGAGCTCCGAACCCATACTGAGAGCCCTTAGCCAAAATCAATACAATCCCTCATCCAGACAAACCATTAGCCAGAAATCCTGTATTAATCAGCCGAGATCATCAATCTCTAAATGAACCCAGATTTGCATAATCCTTATACTGTACTTCCACTTGCCAATTTAATTCTACGCACTCTCCACCTGATCCCGTCAATCAGTCCTCCTTCATAAATCATCTGAAACAAGAGCGGAGACTGGGCGTTCTGTACTGCACGGTACAGATTGGGATCCTCTATACACCAAACCACTTGTCTAACTAGGCCAAATCAATCAGAGCCCCATCCACAGAAGTCTAGGCAAATAATTGCATATTTCCCTTGCTGGGACCCTACAATTTTGCATATCTGCAGATCAGGGAAGGCGTGGTAGGTGAGAACGGGACAAATGCACCTTTTCCCTTGTTTTTGCACAGATTCCAATCAATAATTTGGCCCCTCCGTGACTCCCTGGGATCTCCAACATGGAGGCATAAAGATTTGCATTAAGGAGCCAGACCTTTTAGCCATTATGCCAAAATTCGTTGGACACGTCCTTGTTGGCAAAAAAGAAGCCTTCCTAATCATAGTACTTACTTAAGGTGAGGGGGAAATGGGAAGAGAGAGTCCTGAGGGCCTTTCTCCAATAATGGAAGCCCTTCCGCCTTTGGTGCTGTTCTGATTTCGCCAATTATGATTTCCGACTCCTGACACATTCTAATAACTGTGATTAGCCGGCAGGAGTGATCACTTCATTTGAATACTGTATATGGAGGTCCCTCCTTCATTTTCAACGTAGTAGTAATTCAGAGTGACAGTTAGGGTGTAGTTTGACAGGACAGAAAATTAATGATTGTTACGGATTCTACCAGAAATTATACTTACCTATTGCGATTTAAATTTTACGGAAATACTGACGATTCTGTTATAGCTCATCGTTGACGGATAACTGTAAAGTCGGATTCTAGGGAATCCTAATTGATGGTTTCATGATTTTGTAAACGGCTTTTAAATCATTTGTATGCATATACTTTTTTGTAAAAATATTGCAAACATATTTTGTGTTTGTACCTGTACTTTTTTTGTATATTCTATACATTTATTTTTTTTTTGCATATTTTGTAACTATGTAAAATTATTTCAAATATTTTGTATGCACCTATACAAAGAGTTCATATATTTTGTATGCACCTATACAAAGAGTTCGTATATTTTGTATGCACCTATACAAAGAGTTCGTATATTTTGTATG
>JAQFZY010002633.1:0-11298 GCA_034696285.1 Hypogastrura burkilli
CAGCGACGTTTTATCAGGAGCATTTTTTTATTTCCGTATTTTTATGGGTTACAACGGATACTGATGTCATAAGCCATTTTTCAAACCGCAGCAGCCATCATCGCACTTGAACATATTTTATGAGTAGAAACATTAACGTTGTCACGGGTGATGGGGGATGTACATAAGACTATTCTAATACAGGTGGGGGGCATCAGAGCTAACTAACTGCATGAGAAGAGGGTTAAAACGACACGTTGAGGTAGTTTTTTTTGTAGTTTTTGGGTCGAAGGAATTGAAAAATTCAAAGTTTGAATTGTGGCGCATCGATGGGACCCCATTTAACGGTTGTTATGCGTCTTTAATTTTTCGCGTACGTTTAGCCGTTTCCCCGCAATCTAGCGGCGAAGAATTTAGGGCGGGGGTATAAAAGCATATCCTTCGGAACGCATATTTTCCACCTTTTACTTGTTTATTTACATGGAAAATGTTGTTGTCATGGGGGTTTCACTCAGGCAAAAAACAATTATGAGTCTCACATCCCTCTTCCATAACTACTGTCCATAGACTTCTGTCTTCATCACGTTTTGCCGGAGTCCGGTACTTAAGGTAACGTTGCCGTGGACTCTGGACCCTGTGTACTTGCATGGAGAAAATTGGTACACTCCCCCTGTCTACATTTAACTAATTACAAAATAAACTAAATTATTACCTTATTAACGTAGGAAATGCGGCATATAGATTTGGTTTGTCTGTCCGTCTGTCTGCCCCCCTGCTGATAGAGCGTGTCGCCGAGTATTCAAGCTCCTTCAAAAGATGACAATGCGAACCTGACAGGAACTCGAGACAAGTCTATTCGTGTCCAAACCTGTGACGTAGGAGCCTCCAAATCAGTCTACCATGGCATGATCCTACGCAAGCATAAGAGAGGAAAGGGTGAAGAAGGAGGCCATGATCAGGCCTGAGACCGGCGTGCTCCAGGAGGACGAGAGGCAGTTCACTCTCAACCACGGGAGAAGACACAAGTCCCTATTTTCATTCACCTTACTACTTTCCATTAAAGTCTAAGTTTCTGTACTACTATTCAAACCTACTATTGTTTCACGTAAAGCTCTGTGTCTAGAATTAGAAGCACTTGTAATACAGTCAAAAGCACAGTACTTCAGAGTTCTACGGAGTTTTGAACTCAAGTCATTGAGTAGACAGTAGTCAGACGTTGGTTCCCTAAAACCTGGTCCTTCTAGAAGTTATTTAGACTGAGCATCGACCTCATTGATCCTACGAGCCAAACGAACTCAGTCCTGTGACCTACAGTTCAGCCCGTATGGAAAGTGTAAGCGAGCACAATCAAACTGAACTCATGGAGGACGAGAATGTGAATAGTGTAGGCAGTGAGGAGGACGCAGACCTCCGCCGCTGTCAGAGAACGAGAGCGTCTCCAGACAGACTGACCTACGCCGTCTTAGGAGGTGAGCCAAGACCAAAGCCCACCGCGGATGTCCCAGCTCGAGAAGAGACATCCTTTATGTTTGCGGAGCACACTCCTCTGCGTGGGAACGGAGGAGACGGCTTGAAGAGGACCCCTGGGCCCTCCCACCCAGGGTCAACTGGAAGCGGCCTGTATTCTCCACCAAAAGGGAGTTCCAGAGGCTCCAGCTCCAGCCGTGCCTCTCATGTAAGTACCACATCAAGTACAGTGGCCAGGCAACGGCAGCAGCTGCAACTGCAACTGTCCACGAAAAAGCAATTAGCAGCACTGGACTCTGAGGCCCGAGAGGCGGAGGTGGCGCAAGCAGCAGCGGCCCGACGAGCAGCCGAACTCAAGTCACGCCGTGAGCTCTTGGAATTGGAAGGTTAACTCGACCTCCTCAAGCTCGAAGAAGAGCAGGAAATGAATGAAGAGAGAGAGCGGAAATATCCTAGTCAAGGTATGACCCCACTTCATTATTCCAATCAAGAGTACGTCATGGATTGGACCCGCAAGGCCTGGAATGAAGCCCCGTCACCAGTTCCTAGCAACGAACAAAGCTCGCTCCAGCTCACCTCAGTCCTGTCGCTCTCCCACTCCGCCGTCCTCAAGCTCTAGAAGAAACCCCAGCGTAGCTCCGCCGCCCAAGGTGGCATTATTCAGACCCCTGCGGGTGCCCCACAAGGGGCCGCACAACCACATTGTGCGACCCTAGACGTCCTGACCCAGATTTTGTCCACCATGGCCAGTGTACAGGAGAAACAAAGCTCTCGGTACCGCCGAACTCTCCGTGACCTACCCGAGTTCAGTGGTCGCGCCGAAGACTGGCCTGTGTTCTCAGCAAGTGTCGATCAGAGCACGAAAAACTACAATCTGGACAACGTCGACAATCGGGACCTACTCCGAAAGGCGTTGACAGGAAAGGCCAAAGAAGCAGTACACGGCCTCCTCGTCAACCCTGACAACGTTCCTCAAATCATGAAGACGCTCAGCCTCAGATTTGGCCGGCCTGAGCACATCATCGAGAAGTTAATCTACAAAGTGTCTCAGGTGCAAAAGATGAGATTGGGACCCAGAATCCATGGTTGAGCTCGAGCACCGTAGCCAACCTTGTCATGACGGTGGAGAACTTGAAGAAGCCGACCTACCTGCTCAACCCACAATTAACGACCGAGCTACAGGAGAAGCTATCCCCACTCCACTTAACGTCCTGGGGCAGGAAGAAAAGCACTTTACCAGATGGAGGGAACCTCAAGGATTTCAGCGCTTGGCTCACGGAGGAAGCCGAGATCCTGTCCACCGTAAGCAGACCATACGTGGAGGATGACAAGCGGCAGGATTTCGTCCAGAAGTACAAGAGAGTCAATCAGAAGGTGCTTTCAACTTTCGAGAAGCCTGAAGAGGAGCCACAAGACAAGGACCACAAGGTTACGTGTACGTTCTGTGCCAAAGGGGGACACGAGATTGGAGACTGCCGGTCTTTCCGAAAGGAGAAGGTTGAAGACCGACAGGAGTGGATATGGAAGAAAGGGCTGTGCTTCGCCTGCATGAAGGCAGGACACACCGCAAGGAAGTGCGGAAGCAAGAGGTGCAGTGAGTGCTCACCACACCCTGCTGCACTCAACCTCCCCATCAGTCACCAAGAGAGCAAAGCCTGACCCAGAAGAAACTCAAAGTCCTTCCGGTCACCTTATCTGGTCCTGACGGAACCCTCGAAACGTTTGCCCTCCTCGATGGAGGCTCGACTGACCTTGGTGGCCGAAGAAGCAGCAAAGAAGATTGGAGCACGAGGACCTAAGGAACAGTAACGCATCTCATGGATCCACGGTAGTGGCTAGAAGCTCCCCTCCGAGAGGCTCACACTTTCGATTCGGGGTAAATGAGAAGTCAAGTCGTACACCATGAAGAATGTGCGCACGGTTCGTGACCTCAAACTCCCACCTCAGACGGCCAACCTGGAGAAGTTCAAGAAATAGTGGTCCCATCTCCAGTCGTTTGACGCCGACCCACTTCTCAATGCGGTGCCCACAATCCTCATCGTAGCGGATCACGAGTTCTTGGTAGTGGGACATGAAGTGCACGAAGGTCCCAAGAATGCCCCCGTTCTCACCAGAACCCGCGTCGGTTGGGTTCTCAGCGGACCTGCAAGTCAATTCAAGGGACGAATTGACGAAGATTTCACCTGCCTCACCTAGAGGAACGAAGACGAGAGTCTTCATCATCAAGTTAAGGAGTTCTTCTCCACCGAGTCCTTTGGAGCTCAGGTACCTTCCCACAAGGTGCAATCAAAGGAAGCAGCCCGGTGTGAGAAGTTGTTAGTCTACCTCCCGTCGATTCAATGGAAGCCGACCGGGAGCCTGTGGAAAGAGGATGAATTAAAGTTCCCATCCAGTCGACAGCAAGCTCTCAAGCGCCTCCAGAGCATTGAGCGGAAGATGGATCGGGATTCGGAGTATGCTGCTCAGTACCTGAGCAAGATTGAGGACAATCTCAAGAAGGGCTATGTAAGAGAGTTGACTCGGGAGGAAGCCGGAGTTCAGGATGAGAAGACGTGGTACCTGCCACTCTTCGACACAAATAAGCAGAACAAGATGAGGACTGTCTACGATGCGGCAGCCAAAGTGGGAGGAGTAAGCCTTAACTCCCAAATAATGGCTGGACCGGACCTGCTAGTGCCTCTGCCTTCACTCCTCATGAAGTTCCGCCAGTACCCGGTGGCAGTGTGTGGAGACATTATGAGTTCTTCCCACAAATCCGAATCCGCAAAGAAGATGCAAAGGCTCAACGTTTCCTCTGGAGAGGAATGAAGAGACGAACCAGCCAAGGACATGGAACTGTCCGTGACGACCTTCGGAGTGGCTTGCTATCCTGCCTCCGCTATCTATGTCAAGAATCGCAATGCCATGGAGTTCGAGAAGGATTACCCCCTAGCGTTAAAAGCCATAATTGATAATCACTACATGGACGATTATCTAGATTGCGTGGAGTCCGTGGAGGAAACCGAGCGTCTCATTCAAGAAGTAGCCTTAATTCATAGCAAAGGCGGGTTCGAGATTCGCCGATGGACCTCCAGTCACCCTGGAGCCCTGAAGAATGTCCCCGATAACCTAAGAGCAGCTCCCAAGTGTCTTGACCTCAGCAGTGAGCAGAAAGTTTAACGAGTCCTGGGCCATTACTGGGATTCAGAGGCCGATACCTTCACCTTCAAGAGGAACGTGTCACGAGCTGATGAAGAAGTCCGCGAAGAGACAAATCCGGAGCATTGTGATGGCCGTATTTGACCCATTGGGACTCCTATCCCATTTCACTGTTCGGATGAAGATCTTTCTGCAAGATGTTTGGAGATCGGGAATAGGCTGAGATGAGATCCCGACGGCACTGGAAGAGCAATGGTCCCAGTGGGTTGATGACCTCAAGCGAATCCCCGAAGTTCAAATCCCACGTTGTTATTGCCCTAGCCTGAGTAAGGCGAAGAACTTGCAACTCCATGTGTTCGGGGATGCAAGCGAGCAAGCCTTTGCCGCCGTGACCTTCCTATAGAATCGACTTGGGCGGCGAAGTAAAAGTTGCCTTCATCTCAGATAAGTCCCGGGTCTCCGGGTCTCCCCTTTACGCCCCATTTCCATTCCGAGGCTCGAGCTTTAAGCAGCCGTGCTGGGAAGCCGACTCGCCTCTACAATCAAGAAGTACCATGAGTTCCCAGTCGACGCCGTCCTTTTCTGGACCGACTCCCGCACGGTGATATGCTGGTTGAGATCCGACGCTCGGACCTTAATGCCCTTCGTCTCTCATCGTGTCGGGGAAATAGAGGAGCTAACGGACGGAGACAAGTGGCATTGGCTCCCTAAGAAGATGAACGTAGCAGATGACGCTACACGGAGCAAAGGAGAGAGAGACTTCTCTCCTACTGGAAGATGGTTCACTGGTCCAACCTTTCTCCGGCGGGTTGAGGTTGAGTGGCCCCAAGAACCTCAACCAAAAGAACCTATGGATAATACGAACCAGGAGTTGAAGGGGGAAATGGTCGGAGTCATTGGCGAGTCACTACCTAACATCGCATTCCACAACTTTAGTTCCTGGCGGAAGCCGATCCGAGGCGTAGCTTGGGTCAAGAGATGCATCGCTAATCGTGCCAGGAAGCAGACTCCGAGCCCACCTAGCTCAAATAAGCAGCTGACCCCGACGAATGGACGCGGCGGCAGCAGTCGTCTTGATCCAGGCCCAGGCCGAAATCCCCAAAGACATCGGCCGACTGAAGAACAAAAAGCCTATCCCGAAATCAAGTCGGATTCACGGAATCTTACCGGTGATGGGTGAAGATGGAATTTTAAGGATGGATGGAAGACTAGCGCTCGCCTGATCTCCACGATCAAGTCAAACTCCCTATCTTCCTCGACCCCAAGCATTATGCGACCCAGCTGTTGATTCAAGACTGCCATGAGAGCGTGAATCACCACGGAAAGGAGTCCGTACTCGACGAGCTTAGGCAAGAGTATTGGATCCTACACGGAAGAGCAGCCGTTAAGTCTGTAGCCCGAAAATGCCCCGTCTGCCGCCTGGAGAAAGCCAAGCCCCGGCCACAGGAAATGGGACTCCTTCCCACAAGCAGAGTTACCCGCCAGTCCCGAGCGTTTGTTTGTTGAGCGAGATGGGACTCGACTATTTCGGCCCAATGGAAGTGACGGTCGGGAGACGTCACGAAAAGAGATATGGAGCTTTGTTTACGTGTATGGCAACTCGAGCCGTACACATCGAGTTGGCCCATTCCTTGACAACTGACTCGGCTATCATGGCCATCCGTAGATTTATGGGAATTCGAGGATGCCCAAAGACCATCTACTCGGACAATGGGACCAATTTCCGCGGTGCGGATACCGAGCTCAAGAGAGCCCTTGCGGAGTTGGATCACAACCAAATCACTAAATGGTTGTCAGAGAAGAAAACCGAGTGGAAGTTCATTCCCCCTTCCGGACCTCATATGGGATGAGCTTGGGAACGGGTGGTCCAATCCGTAAAGAAGGCGCTGAAAGCCATACTGAAAGGTCAGTACCCAAGAGAGGAAGTGCTCCTGACCCTGCTAGCCGAGGCTGTCCATTCGGTTAACAGCAGGCCTCTCACGCACGTCTCATTGGATCCCAACGATTCGGAAGCTCTAGCCCCGAACCATTTCCTCATCGGAAGTTACAGCAACATGACGATACCTGGACTATTTTCCAAAGCAGACCTGGGCCTTACAAGCCAATGGACACGGTCCCAGGCTCTGTCAGATCAGTTTTGGACCCGCTGGGTCAAGGAGTACGTTCCTACCCTCAACCAGGGAAGTAAATGGTTGGAAAAAGGGAAACCAATGAAGATTGATGATTTAGTCTTCATCGGAGATTGAGATTCACCGCGCAATACCTGGCATAAACGGATCATCACCGCTGTTCACCCTGGACCTGACGGTCAAGTCCGAGTCGTTGATGTCCGCACCAGCCATGGGACCCTGCGGAGACCCATCACGAAGATCATGGTACCCGGCTCCGAAGTTTTGGGTGTTGATTCCCAGACCCCAACACCAGGGGGTGGAATGTCGTCGAGTATTCAAGCTCCTTCAAAAGATGACAATGCGAGCCTCGCAGGAACTCGAGACAAGTCTATTCCTGTCCGAACCTGTGACGTAGATGCGTCATTCGAAGGGCATTCTATGTCACCAAAGTTATTCAAAACTATGTTCAACGGCCGTCCGCTAATTTCAGGTCCAACAATTAGTCGTTTTGGAAATAGCGATGCAGTAGTTCTCCCTTTTAGCTTTTAACTGACGGAATTCCCCATTGTTGGGGATGATATGTTTTGGAGGCGTCTGACTCCTTATTTAAAGATACCACAACGGCAGCTGTATGCTTACATTGGCCGACAATTCCAGCTGTGCAAGTGCAAGATGCTGATGAGATACTTCTGTCGGGATTTAACTGAAAACAACAGTAAAGGTACACTTACAACCTTGTAGTACGAGCGCGCAGGTGACAGCAATTACAAGTTGAATATAATCTACCTGTATATATATTTCATATTCTTTCTTGTTAACATTGGTTTGTGGTAGACATTTTCCTGTAATTGATCTCTCCCCAGTAGGTTGAATTTTTTCAAATATTAGGCGTACATGCTCGGCCTTGTTTAGGTTTTTACCTTTGGTCCAGGTATATTTTCGAAAGAAAGGTTCCCCATTTACCATGTCAAATCCAAATGCAATTTTTACCACTGACATGATTTAAAATAAGATCAGTAATACGTTGGTAAGTAGAAAATAGATACTATTGAATAATTAAACTAATTTTTTGGATAAGACAAAGCAGAACTGTAATTTATGAACAATTATAATATAGTGGGGCCTCAGAAGAAATAGTGCCCGTTTTAGTTCAAAACAAGACCCCCGTCAAAGGCTTCACTCCTGCTAATAATGTTTATCGGCAATTACGAAAATAGATACGACGAATGCATTGTTCTTTAATAGGCAAGCTGTTTACCACTAAAACTTTGGGGAACACGGCTGATAGTTAATAAAAGTAACTTAAATATAGCACGTCTAATAAATATGTGGATTTGGATACGTGAAGAGCAGCAGTTTGATACGAGAGAAGTTTACGAAAAAGAGCCGCTACGTATGCGCTGAAGTCAGATTTACGAGCGTGCGGTGCCTATACCACACGTTTAGAAATCAAAAAGTTACTATGATAGACCCAATCAAAAAGTTACTATCATACATAATCCTTCCCTGGGCTTTTTGCAAACAAAAAATCAACTGCTCCTCGTGTATTGGCTTATAAAGAAATCAGCGGGTGATAAGGAAACAAAAACAAGTCATAAACATAATCGTAAGAAAATGCTAGTAATGAAAAGCAGAAGTATATATTCGGCTCTTCAACTTGCAGCATTCCAAACATAATTCAATTTTCCAAAACTTATTTGGATATTAACACCGTCATTTTAAGCATCAAGTTGTGTTATAGCAGGATCGCTGGAAGCGTAATCAAGAAGTCTTTGTTTCGACTTAAACAACTTTCCTTTCGGGTAGCGGTTTTAGACCAAAAGGTCTTATGGGATGATCTTGTCCGTCTATCTGTCTGTCTGTTTGTCTGTCTGTCTGTCACACTTGAAATTGCTCCGTACAACTCAGATGTAGTCACGCATTATAAGGCTCTTTTTGCTCGATGGCTGCTTCTTTGCTCTATAAGTGCTCTATTAGACCATAATTATGATATAACGAAGTTCATACTGTGAGGAATAGGGCAGCCCTAGCTATAGCAGGGGAAAAGTCAGAAAATGTAAGAAATAGGCCTGGCAGTTTAGCACGGGGGACACGCTTGGTAATTAACTGCTCGTAGTTAATTACAGTCAACTTAAGTTCACCGGGTGAATTCAAAAATTGAAAGAGTAGGTTCTTACCTACAATTTAAGGCATTGCATGACCTAGGGGAAGGTCAGATGCCTTGCCACTTGTGCGAACAAGTTAGGAGCCGACCCTTGACTTCGGAGGTGAGGAGAGACCTGACGGCCTTTTTGCATGGGCAAAAGAGCTATGAGCCGTCATCCAAACCTTACCCTACCTTTCTCCCGGACATAACAAGTTTTCCTTGTTTAGTCCTTTCTCCCAAACGGGTTAGCTTGGAAGCCCAGCTGACTGCACCGGTAGGGCCTAATTATCTTGGTCAGGCTACGCGGTAGGGATTTCCTATGTACATAGCGTTCTACGAACTAGGGATATAGGGATTCCTATATAGCGTTTGACACTAGCGTATTTTGGGGTTCCTGCCTTCCGAACTACACGTATTGCATTAGAGAAGAACTTAACCTCCGACTTGTCTTTGTGTGCCTTCATTTTAGCTTTAGTCTAGTTAGTCTATAAGGTACCGGCCTCTGGCATGGAAGAAACCCCATGCTATGGGAAACTGAACCAGCCTGGATAGTTAGGATTTTCGTTGTACGACCCTAGCTTCTAGCCAAAGTAGAGAGAAACGTTACAAAACCACGCTTCACAAAATACTAAAATTATAACGCCTTACAATATATTTCTAGTCATATCCTGAGAAGCAAAATTGTGGACATGGCTCCACTCATGCACTTGACCAAGCACGTTTAATTCTTAGAAACATAATAATATGTTAAGCGATTCATGTATAAGCGTAGAACGTATATTTACGTGTAAACTGAAATTACACGACGCACAGGACTAAGCATCAGTTGTATATAAACTCGAACGACGTGAAGCGCCATATTAAACTGAACCAAAAAGTAGCTAACGTAGTAAGCGTATTTAAAACTTCCGAAACACTCAGATTTGTGGCCCTTTTATCAGATTTATTATGTAGACTCAAATCACACAACGCAGTAAACCAAGCATCACGTGTATATAAATTTACAGGGACTACGCTCAAAGTAGACTCTGCGTAGTATAGAATATCATTTGTATGACACTCAAATTACGCGAAGCGCCATATCAAATCAATGAAGCACCTTCGAAATATCCTTTCTATGTGGTGGAACATCTATTACATGTAAACTCAAAGTACACAGCGCGTTGTATATGATTTAGAGAGAGTGCTATCTGAATATATAAACTCGATCTACATGAATCACATTATTATATCCCATTCGCAAGTAGCTAACTGATGACGCGAACCAAGAAAATTGGAAAGACTGGAGTCTGAGAAAGTTGTTTTCCCTTATCGAAACAACTTTAGTTTATGTCATGGAAACACTTCACAGTTATATAAAAATAATTCTGAATTTCATTTCCTCTGCTTATACCTTTTGGTCTCAAGCTGCTGAAAGCAGGTTTTTGATATTTAAACTATGTTCTATTGTTCTGATCTGAAATACTTAGACGTGTGGAACTAATCAAACCGATTTAGATATGATGAGTGCAAACTAGTCGAACACCATCCTCAGTGGCGCCCACAGTCATAGGCAGACTAGGCAATTGCCTATACCAAATTTTCAGTATATTAAATACCAATTACCCTAAGTAATATCAATAACGACCTCAACAGCAGTCTCTCGGTATTATCCCAATTGTCTCGTTCCCTCAAAGCCGTATCTTCATCTCACTCAAACTCAGGGCGCAAGCAAGATTTTTTCCCGGGTGGGCAAGCATAACTATAGGAGCGGTTTTCCAGTTTTAAAAAACTGAATTTTCAGATAATATGTAGTTTAGTTTATGTGCTGGTTTACGTCTACTATGGATCGTTTTCGGTCAGTGTTTATTTTTTTACGCACCACTGCATTTAGAATCTTTGAATTTTAAAATTTATCCAAATGCGGCTTTCGCATGTATTGTGAAATAGATTTTTAATCGAAAATCTGAACCTGAAGATTAGCCAGATCAGGTTTGAATAAATGATGAGCATTTTGAAACGAGAATCCACATACATAACATAAACGCCAGGCAAGAGCGGAAAGCAGAGACCTGTTTCGAACGCAACACCGCCTTTGCATTGCAACACAGATTGCGTAGATAATTCTGACGAAGCGACACGCCCTTACCTGAAAGTATGATCTCTGTACACTATGCAGTGGAAACTAATTGGTTCTGTACCAACTAATGCGCGAATCACTCGAGCTGTAACTCATACAATCAATTTTAGAATAAGATCAGATTAGTCGGTACAGTCAAGTACAAGAATATTTTGGAATTGACACAGAAAAAATAATTCGCATTTGTCGGATCTAAAGGTAAATACGAACTAGTGCTCCGCATAACTCCGGCTCCGGGAAAGGTCGGAGCAAAAATCTGGCTCCGGCTCCGGCTCCAAGGTCGGAGCTGGAGCCGGAGCCGACTAATACTTATTACTCCTCATGATATCGCCAGTTTT
>JAQFZY010002634.1:0-11295 GCA_034696285.1 Hypogastrura burkilli
AATGATCCCGACTTAAGAGCCAGCGGCTTGCAGGCCAGGAGTGACTTCCTCTCAAAGGCTGAGCCCCGACTCAAGAGCCGTTCCTGATTCCTGAGCCCAACCGCGGAGGTCCCAACGACTCTCGACGCAAAGTATATAATGATAAAGAGGAAACTGAAGCTACAGGCCGAGATGGTGACCCCAAGCATTGCTAGCGTCATCCCAGCATCCAGCCTGATTGCTACCACGTTTGACATCACGGTGATTAGCGTCAGGGAACTGATGATTAGCGGGACCCAAAGTCGGCCAAAGACTTGGTTGACTTGGGCCTCCACGATTTTGCACATCTTGAAGTCGTGGAGCCAGGCTCCTGCGTCTTCGTCCGTTGAGAGCCTATGTAATTAATTTTATTGAATCATATATCAGTATTTGGCCAAAAACCGTGGAAATGTAAGTAAGCTTACCACAGCGCTCCTGACAGTTGTTGCAATCCAAACACCATGAAGGCCAGCAACAAGTTTACCACGCAGGCCCCAACATATTCGAAGCCGAGTAGAAGCTGTATCAGTGCCCAGAAACAGATTTCCAATTGAGGGGAGCACCAGGAACTGTGTCTCCAGGTCCCGTTCTCCTTGACGCAGATCGGCAGCATGCCGGCAAAAAAATGGGTCTCACAGGCGTAAATGTAGGAGGCAGTCACAACAAGGACGGCCATCACCAAGCCCCCAACGTCAGCCAGTAGGAATAAGTTCAATAGCTTGTGAGCAAGTCTTGAGCCTCGACTCTGCAGCAGTCCTCGCGTATCTGGAGACACATTGTTATTAGTGATGCAGGCCCGGTCAACTCTCGTCCCCGGGGGCTCTCCCCGGAAATACTTTGTCCAAGCGGAGTCACCGGGGATACTCCCCGCTTTATATAAATTCGTCTTTAAGCAAATACAATGAAAAACTATGACCAGAAACAAGCCTTTTTCGCAAAGGATATGACACAGTATGTCTGTCGAAATGCCATTCACAAGGACTTGGCTAAAACATGGTATAATTATAGACCTATATACATCGTGAACAATGTTTTGCTGGACCTCAAAGCTGTATCTCGAGTCTATGTATGACCCTCTACGGGGCATTCAAAGGTCACATGTGGAAAACTGTCATCAGATGGATTTGGCCGAAACGAACCCTCTACCGGTCAAATGCCCGATTCACCCGGTGAGAGTGCAGTGACCACTAATGACTGATGGTCCGAAGAGGTGACTTACGACTTTGACGTCCATTAAAACATTGTTAAGGAGTTCAAGACCTGTAAGTAAACCAAGTTTCAGCTAATTCTATCTGGAGAGCATCTTTTCCCCATGCGACATTCGAGTGACCCGTAGACTTAGAAGGTGACGAAGTCGAGGTACGACTTTGAGGTTCATTTAAGAATTGTTCAAGATGTTCATATTACCAAAATTTTAGTCAAATTCGTCTAAATGGCATTCCAACACGCACACATATACAGTGCCATATATTTTTGCTCTACACCTTGGTGTATGACAAGTTAAAGACCACAATTTACACTAATCGACAGTCAATCGATGCTTTTAAATGCAGTTGATGAGCTTGACTTTTTTTAATCGTTGTAATTAAACTGGTTCATTTCGCTTTTGTGTCATACAACAGCTAACCTAATTTACCTTAGTGCTGTGTTAGCGCCAGTTCCAAAACAGGCACATTTTGGCTTACTTTTTGAGCCTTTGGTTCCATTTTTACCTAAATTTCCCCCCGGGGTCCCAGGACCTCTGCCCGGCCATTGTCCCCGCCCAAAAATTCCGAAATTCCCGGGGACTGCATCACTAATTGTTATAATGTTAGTTTACCACAAACCGAAAGGACGTCAACGTAAACTGCGTCCTGTATATATTTATTTGAGGAACATTTAAATTATCACCAAGGAATTCGAAATCTCTCACCACTTCAATCAGATTTCCTCGCCAGAGTCTTGAAATATTTCGAATTCTAGCGTTTTAATTCCGTTAACTAATCTAAACTAAATCATATTTTGCTTATAATAAGTTTGAAAACATTTGTGAGTAACTTTGGGTAACTGGTGAGGAAATCTGTTTAAATTGGTGAGAGATTTCTAATTACTTGGTGATAGTTTAAATGACTGCCTATGTATTTTCAGAACGTACCTACCTCTAAAATGGTGATAGACTTGTAGGAAATTGTTGATCGTAGTGGAGACCTGCCGAAACTGACATAACGTTTGACTGGAGTTCATGAGTGCAAATAGGGAAATTGGCAAGTAGTAAAAGGTCCGGAGCACGAAGGATTTGTCATGGGGATCGAACGTATTTGTTATGAAGACATCTCTGAGCAGGTACCCTATTGTTACTAATTTGTAGAGTACGCTTAGCCCAATTGTAAAATAGTAACGAATAAAGAAGGCGGTTGATTTAACCACATGAAATGTGTAGGTGGTTCGGTTCAGTTCAATTGGGGACAGGCCCAGACTTTTTGCGAAACCTAGAATGTTTCCTATTGTTCTAATGATTTGTTCAAGTTCCTTTCCATGCTCCATTTCGTAGTTTCGTAGACCAAGTGTACAGTGAGACTTAACCGTAACGGTAAGTACTGCAACGTTTCTTGTGACAATTTCCTGGGTTAAAAAATTGACAATCCGTTGAGTGCAAAAACTAAGAACATCGTAATAGCTATTTAACATTCAACAAGACACTTACCTATCGCTGTACTGTTTATTTGTTGAATTTCAGTAATGTTTCTAGTACGATTACGCTTAATTTGGCAGGGAAAAGGGGAAATTGTATAATTTATGTTGGTCTACAGGTACCACCTTATGGAACCGTGACGGTCGATAGATAATTTGACCATGCACATCGCAATAGCCTCAATTTGGTAAACGGCGTTGATTGATTCGGCGGTTTCTGGGATGTATTAATAATACATGCCTATACTTACGGGTTAAAGTTTGTTCCGACTCATTTTTCCAATTTTCTAATAATTTGAGCTTAAAGTGTTCCAATAAACAGGCAGTAATCCAAAAAAAAATCGCCTCAGCATATTACTGCCCCAAAAAGTGTTTACACATTTAAGATGATTTAAAATGTACAAAGCATACGTACGAATTTCTACTTTGAATGAAAAGTCGCTATCCGATACAAAAATCCATTGAATGGAAGATACGGGAAAGTCCAGTTAGGAAATTACGCCCAATATTTCAGATAAAACGATATTCGTATCACGTGTAGCACTTAAATGCTGTAGTATTATGCACCAGAATTTCTAGCAGTAACACGTTGTAAAAAACACGTTAGTCATTTTTTAAAGGCAATGCAAAATATTATACACTGATATTAAGTCGCTGGCGCTGTAAGATTAGTAAAAGGGTCTTCAGTTATTTCTAGCAAATAAAAGCGACGTGACGGGGTGTGGGGGTAACAGCACTGCTGACGTCGCCTTTAATAGTTAATGAAACACGTTGGAATTGAGAAGAAATTGTGACACATGATGACATCATTTTTCTGTATAATTCAAAGCTGAAGCTGAGTTAGTTTTGAGGGTTTTAACTTTCTACTCGTCATAATTTATATTTCCAGGATGCTTCGAACTTGCGCTTCGTTGACATTTTACGCGGTTTTATTGCAGCGGAATCAGTCACCTGTGACCTGTGACATTACACAGCTGTTGGGGAGACAATTGTAGCATTAAACCTTACCAATATGCTGGTGAATATTTTAATCATGGTGTTTAGTATTTAAAATAGTTATCTCGCTTCTAAGGACGGACGAACAGGCCGACGGAAATAAACTGCAATATGATTTGTTTGAGCAAATTATTGTTATGGTGGCCATACTTGTCTGGTCCGTTTCTTTTAATCCTTGTTAATACTTGCCGTACTAGCCGTTATTTTATTTACGTAAACCAAAAATAGGGGGATTGATAATTTTCTCACGTCCTTTTATGGAGGGGGTTCGTAATTTACGACGAAAAGCGACTAGGGGGAAAGCGCGAGTCAAAAATGCGCCTTTCGGCGAAGTCGCTTAATGATGACCTCTAATGGATTCCACATGGGTCAATTTAGCCTTAAAGTTCGTGTGAAACTAGGACGAGGAATGGATTTCCCTTTTCAGGACAAGTAATTCTCAGAAAAGTCAATATGGGCACTGCATGTCATCAAAAATACTTGAATTGAAAACTGTCTTGAACTCAGTCAGATCCTTAGGAAATAGCCAGGAAAGTTCATTGCATATAACCGGTGCAATGCCATCATGTTTCTCCTTCCCCGACACGAACCTTGGCGCCGTCCTTTTAGGAAATGTCCACTTCACAGGACCGCTGCAGTCGCCCCTCCTCCATGAAAACTGGTGGTCATGGGCGTGTCCAGCATAGGGTTTTTGGGGTTGAAACTCCCCCTCCGCCGAAATGTCGGACCATAGAGAAATATTATGGCTGAAACCAAAAAACGTGTCGCCTGCGGCGCAATTTCGTGCCGATTTATGTCAGATTTCGCTAATATCGCCTCGTAAAAGCTATTTTCGAACATTTTTTAAGCGTCAAAATTAATACTGGACACGCCCATGTGGTGGGAGACTACATCTTATACTTAATCCTAAGTATCCTGTATTGCATGCACCTTAAAACCTACGTCTGTTCGTCTCACGATTTTATTCGTTCTGTAATTCGCTGGTAACAGAAAGGGGTGGAGTAATAAAAAAATATCCGACTGGCGATTTTTGTAAACAACGTCACACATAGATGGCGTAGTTGTGCGTAATATCCGCATCGTTAGTTTTATTATCACAGTCGCACGTAATACGATGGAAATTCCCAGACACTGTGATTGTTAGTTATCATTACGATTGTTACGAACCGGGGAAGTGGTGTTACGCTCCAGAATTTCTGGTGCCAGGCCAGCTGGTAATAATATATTGCTAAGTAAGTTCTAGAATACGAGAAGTAGGGACACTGTGTAGTCAACATTAGCTGAGAGCATAATCCGGAGGGCCTCCTTGTCAAGGACACGAAATGATCCCGACTTAAGAGCCAGCGGTTTGCAGGCCAGGAGGGACTTCCTTCCAAAGGCTGAGCGCCGACTCAAGAACCGTTCCTGATTCCTTAGCCCAACCGCTGAGGTCCCAACGGCTCTCGAGGCAAAGTATACAATGCTAAAAAGGAAACTGAAGGCACAGGCTGAGACCGTGATGCCGAACATTGCTAACGTAATCCCGACATTCAGCCGTATTGCAACAACGTTTGACATTACGGTGAGCAGAGTTAAGAAACTGATTATTAGTGGAACCCAGGCTCGGCCAAGGACGTCGTTGATTTGGGCCTCGACGATCTTGAAGTCGCGGAGCCAGGCTCCTGCGTTTTCGTTCGTTGAGAGCCTATGTAATTAATTGATCGAATATTATTATATTTGGCCAAAACATGTGGAAATGTAAGTATTAAGCTTACGAAAGCGATCCTGACAGTTGTTGTAATCCAAAAACCATGAAGGCCAGCAACAAGTTGACCATGCAGGATCCAACGTATTCGAAGCCTAGCAGAAGCTGTAGCAGTGCCCAGAAACAGATTTCCAATTGGAGGCAGCACCAGGAATTGTGTCTCCAGATCCCGTTTTCATCCTTGATGCAGATTGGCAGTATGCCGGCCAGAAAATGGGTCTCACAGGCGTAGAAGTAGGAGGCAGTGACAGCAAGGATGGCTAATAGAAGGCCTCCAAAGTCAGACAGTAGTAACAAATTGAACAGGTTGTGTGCAATTCGAGAGTC
Source organism: Hypogastrura burkilli (assembly GCA_034696285.1). NCBI lineage: Eukaryota > Metazoa > Arthropoda > Collembola > Poduromorpha > Hypogastruridae > Hypogastrura > Hypogastrura burkilli. Next base: position 5,756 of record JAQFZY010002634.1, read on the forward strand.
TCGGCTGAGCAACATTCCTCGCGTATCTATGAATACAACAAATTGTGTTTGTAATAGCAATACTACTCCAAAAATATTGATATTAGCCGAAAGTAAAGTACAGCCATGAAGGGAATATTTTAGCCAAACAACCCGAGCAAACCTAATCCGAGTGCTAAGTTTGTTTCAAAGAAATCAAATTCGGCCCTGTAGAGACCATTATGTCAAAGAATTTGAATTTGGCGCAGCTGACTTCCAACTCAACCGGGATTGGCTGAGTTAGGCCCACTACATAGGCACCTGTTTCCATGCTACATACCGACCTTGATGTCCTTTCTAAAATTGATTGACGAAAAGGTTAATACATTAAAGTATACTTTTAAATTAAGGTACCTACCTCTAAAATGGTGATACACTTGCAGGAAATTGTTGCTTGTAGTGCAAACCTCCCGAAACTTACATAACGTTTGACCAGAGTTCATGAGTGCATATAGGGAAATCGGTAAGTAGTAAAATGTCCGGAGCACGTGGGATTTGTCGTGGAGATCAAAAGTGTTCGTAATGAAGACATCTCTAATCAGGTACACTATTAATAAAACTTTGTAGAATATGGCTAGCCCAATAGTAAAATAGTGTCGAACAAAATAATGTGTGGATTTAACCACTACAAAGGTATTGGTGGTTGTATTCAGCTCAATTGGAGAAAGGCCGAGGATTTTGGCGAAACGCGTAACTGTTCCTAGTGTTCGAATTATTCTTTGAAGCTCCATTTTGTATGCTTCGTAGTCCGAAATGCACAACGAACAGCAGTAGTGAGAAATACTACAAACTTAAATATAAATTTGTGCAGAGAACAATTTAATGGCTACCGAAGGACTAAATTATATATTGTTGCATTAATAAAAAAGGATTATTACTTCTTGGTGTAGACCGTACGTGTAGGTATCCATAACTGCGCATACGGTTATTTTCCTTCACACATAATTAAATAAATCTATATTTATCGAATATAAGTACTCTTTCTGGGTACGGCTATGCTCTATTTGACAGGTATTTACCAAAATTGTATAATCTTCGTTATTTAAAGATTGCTCTAGATAACAGTTATTTAGCCATGACACCTGACGTAATTCCACCCACTAAGCGTGTCGATATAACCACATTTATGGTAAACGGCTTTCATTATAGCGACAGTTTCTGAGCGTTTCTGAAATTATTAAGACACGTTAAGCCTTAAACGATAACTTTGTTTAAGTTTTTATTTTCTCGCTTAGTTAGTGATTTCAATCAGAACTAGTTAAAATGTTTAGTTTAATTTGAATTTCGTCTTTTAAATTTTTCCATCCACCACTTCAACGAGTACTTATAAATTCAAATAAGAATTTAATTCGGATACTCAGATAATATAATTTCGTAAGAATAAGCTGGAGCACAATTATATGAAATATTCAAATACAGTACTGCTACATATAATCAGTACTAACTTCAACAGCAGAGTACAACACATTTTTGAACCTACCTGCTACTGTAGACACTAATTTTATGTATATTGAGCCTGCAGTAGTTCTTGAAAAATCTTAAATCTCAATAAAAATTTAGGTAAGAATACTATGTATGTAGATATTAGACACATATAAATGTTTTGTAGCTGTAGGTAAAGCTTCGTGTACTGAAGACAGTGGACTTGAATGGAAGGGCTACTTCCATTTATAATTTATATAGTATTAACCTTAAGTCGAACTGTAGACTATCACAGTACTCATAATTTCTATATATATAGAAATTAAGGTTAAGGCCCCCTCCCCGTAGTAAGTACATCGTTTACGCTTATCTAGGATAATAACGTTTTAAAGCTTAAGCGATCAATCAATAGCTACCAAAATTATATAAGTAACGTTACAGCAGCTTTTTCGTTGTGCAGTTCTAATTGCATCCGGCTCCGTTTTCGGTGAATTATATTCAATCTTACTGTATTATCCGCACCATCCGTGGTTCCCTTGTCGTTTCCGCTCCTTATAACCCCAACCGCAGTACATTAAAACGGTCATTCCAATTATAACGATAATGATAGCAATGCAAACGCAGGCTACTTTCCCACTGTTAGCCTCTGCTTTGGACTGAGTGACCAAGTTTCTGTTCTTGTTTCTTGCTACTATCTGTGAATTAAAAATATATTTAAAAGACTATCTGAGATTTGAATAAACATGCATTATTGGATCATTACTCATGAAGTCCTGGGGCGAGGCTAGCTTTTAGTTTTGGGAGGGTCTCAAAGGATTGAGTCAACTTACAAAGGCAATTGGCACAGAGAGACAGAGGCACTTCTCGACAGTCGTCATATTCAGGTCGGGGAAACCGACTGAGGCTTCAAATGGCTCGTCTGGGTTTAATGTAGCCGGCGGCGGTTCTGGTATGTGGATTTTACACAGGATCTTCATCGTGTTCTCTCTGCAAACCTGACACATATTTATATTAATTTAGCTAGCAGAAAGCTATACAGCTATAATATATACATCCTACAAGTATACACATGACATGTTGAAGCAAATGGAGTCAACGGGGACATTAGTTATTCCACTTACCACAATATCAGTTGGGCCCAGAACGTTAATAACGTAGTTTCGATTTTCAATAGTCCGTGAAATCCGAACGCTGTTTGGAGAACCGGGCCGCATGTTAAAAATCCCGAGAATCATATTCCCGTGTAAGACTTTGTGTGTTTCCTGCATATAAAGATTAACTTATTTTTTGATCCGTCGGATGAAATATTAAGATGATATCTATACTACGGTACGGTAGTACCCATACCATGCAAATATAGCTGGCTATAACTTAATACAGAATATGATGAAAGCCAAAGCAAAGCCTCATTACTGAACTGAGTTGCTCGAAATTCCCAAAAAGAATCGCCCGTTTAAGCACTGGAGTTTCATAAGGCCGGCATCCTTCTGTACGGTCCCTTTAAACAAGAGAGAGTCCGACGGGTCACGAACATAGAATTCGTACCGGCCTGCTCAAATTAATAATTGGCGTTTAGTCAAGCCCATAATAGTCGTTAACGTGAAAGGTTTACCATATCCCTACTAATTTTATAGCATTACTTGTAGTGAGTTCAGTGACAGGGCCGGTCTGGAACTTGATTAAGCTCGGTATTTCCCGCGCCATTGCCTCAAGTCCAGGCATTTCGAGTAGAGCGCCGCTCAGCAGCGGCGCACTAGGACCTGGTTCCTCATCTACTGGACATTCAAGTATGGAACGGAAGTTAAAGTCTGTCGCCTCCATTCGGATGGCTTCATTGTACTTTGGAGGTCCAGGGTCATCGTATCCATCCATATCGTGCCCTTTCTAATTCGGATATAATAACAATAAGAATAGATACAGATTTAACATATGCATATAATGGAGAAGACAGATAAATTCAAGACGCAGTTTCAAAAGGTTGTTCTTTTTAGTGTGTAACTGCAACCTATACATACATACATATGTATATATAGTCTACGTTGTAACTTGAAACTACAGAACAAGGTTACAGACATATTGATATATTCCCATTTAAATACAGTTGACATAATTTACCTTAAATCTGTAGTTGTGTTTAGTAGTTTGTGCACAACCTGTATTAAGTTATTATTAAATTCAAAATGTTAGAAAGTGAAATCGGAAACAACTGACACTAAAGAATAAGAATTAAATCGTGAGATTGGTTCTACTAAAGCTTACCATCCAATCGAATATACCTAAGGAACAGTGAGGCGTTAACCTATCACCGAGACACCGAGGCGAGGTCTATGTATATCCTATATTGATTTAATTCCGTGCATATTATTAGGTTTGGGTCCACCATTTATGTAGATGTATAATAAATTATTATTTAGCTGAATATTGACTTAAGGGCTCAGAGGTTTGGATTAATGTGATATTAAATAAAGAATAATGTTTGCTCCAGAAAAATTATTACACATTCTGGAAACTTCTTCATATTAAAAGTGTTACTCTTTCAAGAAAAAATATTACTCGTTCAGGAAAAAAAATTACTCTTTCAGGAATAAATATTATTCGTCCAGGAAAGAATATTACTCGTTTAAAAGAAAAACATTAACTCTGTTGAGGGAGAAAAAAAACTCTCTGTTTTTTGTTAACGCGTTTGAAACCTCCTCTTGGTTTATTTTTTCCGTTTATTTGTTTAACTTTCTATATTTAAGGTTAGGCTACATCGTACCAAAAGTAAGAATTGCATCAGATCTAATAAAGTAAATGTTGCTTTTAATCCAACCTAACTTACAATGTATTTTTAGTTGTTAGGTAAGGAGAAAAGTTAGGTTGGATTAAGCAAAATTTAGTTAGGTTAGGATATTCTCAAGCACGTTTATTATTCTTCATGAGATCGTTACATTTTTTCCTAAAACGGTAATATTTTTTCATAACAACGTCACATTTCTTACCGAGCTAAAAATACAAGCCGTTTTAAATCCGTTCTGGAATTGGGTAGTTTTTCTAATAGGGTGGTAGTGTTTAAGAAAGGAAACATGAGTTCCTAGTAGTCTGTATTCCAATTACAGCCAGTATTATAAAACACACGTATTAGTGCGTAGCAGCTTTTAGCGTCTGGGAAGAAGTACAGAAGAAAATAATGTTTTAACAAAATGGCTCAGATTTCAGATAGCTTTCAGATGTATTTATTTATTATGCTTTTCAATAGCTGTCATTTAAGCTATCACCAATTAATTCGAAATTTCTCACCAATTACAGCAAGTTACTTACCAATCATTTGAAACGCATTATGAGCAAAACATAATTTATTTTACAATTAATTCACGGAATTAAAATTCTCTTATTTGAAATATTTCAAAATCATGTTGAGGAACTCTGCTCTAGTACTTGGTGAGAGATTTCAAATTAATTAGTGATCCTTTAAATATTCCTCATTTTCAGTTACATAAAAGGAATGCTTGCCGAAAGTATGTATATATTTGCCTCGTACTCAGACGACAGAAGCGAATCGGGCTAAAGCGAAAGCGCCCCCTTCCGCCTGTTCAGGCCTACCATGACCCCTGTAGGCACTGTATCCGTAAGGACTCATGGAAATTATAACAGAATGAGGCTCCTCGTCCATTTTCCCAAATACGACTTCAATGGCCGGGTAGAACGTGCTTAGGCCTTTGGAGAAGTAGTAGGCCTCCGTCTCGAATACCAACTTGTAGCTCGTGTCTGTGAAGTTTTCCGGATGAATCAGAGTGTTCAGGCTTCCGGTCGGGCTGGTTGACCTTGATATATTAAAGTTTAAAACACCACACATCGGTTGCATTCATGTTACCTTTATCTAGCAGTTAACAAACTCAATCCACTGAATGAGCCTTGTATATTGTCTTACGTGGTCATGACAAGTGCCCATGCGTCGGCTTCAAGCTTGTAAAACTCACATGGCACATTTCCAGCCCCAGCCCCGCTCACAAGATCCAGTAGAAATGACGTGACAGGTCCTGGCGTAGGAATCTGCATTTATTTAGGTAAGCATAAATCTTATTCTGGATTTCGAATTAGATAAAAATTGTAATACGCTG
>JAQFZY010002635.1:0-11292 GCA_034696285.1 Hypogastrura burkilli
AAAATTGAGGCCGAGGAGAAAAACCAACGCTCCACAGGAGAGCATGGACCCGAGCATACCCTTCTTACCATACTCTGCTATCTATGTATATATACTAGTATTTAAATAAAGCTTCACCTTAGCCTCAATAAATGCTCAAATAATACTACTATTTAAAAGGAAACAACTTTGGATTGTATGGGTGCCTTTCTTTATTATGTAACGTCAGTCGACTCTTTATGCAATATGTTGAGTCCACCCGTCGATCCATCGCACTAACCGAGTTAATATGCTAGGTTCAAAATGAACAATTGTTTCGGAGTTTCTCAGGAATACCGGAGGCTGCTTAGGATCAGAATAGAAAACTAAGATTTGGAAGTTTATGAATTCCAAAAGAATGATCATGACCGGAATAGTTTCCACTGGAATTACGTTTAATATGAAGACTTATTTTATTTCTTTTAATTTTCCCATCTTGGCTTCCAAAATTCTAAGACAGATACTTCGTAATACTTATATATTGTCTCTTCAACTGGGGAAATAGTAGCAAGGTTTGGCTCAATTTTCAACTACTACTGGTCCAATACAATACACAATTTACATAATTACTAGCGTATAAGAGTCTAAGTACAAGGACTGGGAAACTATGTAGTAATTACAAATTAGGCTCACTTGAGCAGTGCTACACATCAGAACACTAGGCTTTAACCTCAGCCCCTGACGCATAGATCGAGCTTCAGATAGGAGCTGATCCTTGATGCTACCCGGATATGCACAGCACAATTATATATGTATGTATGTACATACATATCAGGACAGGGATCCAATAGGCTTAAAATGTTTGCGATCGTGGCTCAGTAGTTGATTTTTGTAAAAATCATAATTTGGTTTAATTTTCTAGGCTGAAGGCGTATATTATTAGAATAAATAAATATATTGCTCTCACTAGGCAGGTACGAGAAAAAGATTCGGAAGTCACACTAGGCACCACTTACATAAAATAATGCAGTCTTATAATTGATTCTCCGTCATGCCTCACGACCGGCTCACAAAACTCTAACATGAACGCTATACTAAACACTACACTGCAACTGAACAGGCTTCTTTCCGATCAATTTTTGGAGGGGTTTCTTATACTACAAGGTGGACTTGCCAGTAGAAATAATATGTACGATTATAGTAAACCTAATCAGAAGGTACGTGTGTATGTCTGGGTCTGGGAATACGTAGAGTATCAAAGCGTTTCCTGAACAGGTATCACTCACTAATCACTATCATGGTGTGCTTGGATACTGGCAGCGTTCTACGACAGGATATTAATACGACTTAACCTCAAAGTTCTACAATTCAATAAAAAAATACACAGGTTCCGTTGAATCTGCCGCACGTGCAACCAGAAGGATTTTAACTCCAAACTATGGGAAGTATGTATAAGTATCAGGATTGAAAATTTCCCAACGATAACAATTCATCGGATATCGGATTCCTTTTGCTGGACTCAAGCTCAGGCCCAAGCATTCATTTTGATACAATAAAACTGTAGAAAATGAATTAACTAAAATTTATTATTTTAAAACGATGGAAGGTCAGCCATGGTTCTGAATTCGAATCGTAAAGATCAGTATGAGCCTCGTTATAGTTTATTGCTCCCGTTACTGGAGTGGAGGCTGGGACAGCTGCACATAATACTATAGACAAGAAAAGTACTGAGACGGGTTTGATGGCTGACTGCTGGTGTTCCGTATGAATAATAAATAATAGGAAAAGAGTGATTCATTAGATAAAATACTGAAATTTTTTCCATCGGCCCAGAGTTGCAGCAGGAGGTGTTCATGACGACTTATTATTAGTCCCACCGTAGATATTTCTAATTTTCCCCGAAAAAGTAACTAGGTCGACACCAACTTACTTTGACCGAAATTAAAGAAAAAATTGAACTGATTTTTACCAAAGATTTTGGCCATGACTAATTTGATTAATTAAGGTTAGGTTAGGTTTAAAATTTCGGCTGTAGTGATTGCACTCCGCCAAACCCAACGGAAAGCGGTCAATTCTCACCGAACTTATCCTTAAAACAGAACTCGGGAAACATTCGGCCAAAGTAAGTTTGGTTGAATTAGTTAATTTTTCGGTGAATTTGGGATTTATCTTTGGTAGTCTTAAATGATAGCCGTTCATGACTTGGTGTAGAGGATCTGGAAGGCGAGGAAGAGAAAGCCCGTCCCTGTGAGCAAGAGAAAAGGAATTCAGCTGCGACCCAGTCAGCGCTGCTTAGGTGACATAGTAATGAGGCATAGTTACCAATCAGGTCCCCCAAGGCAGTCAAGTAGGGAATTGTTGAGGTGTCCGGATCAATCTTCCGTGTCCAGAACCATAGGATCATAACGTGAGCAACGCAAAGAAGGAGCCCAACCTAGTAATTAGAGCATTCTGATCTGAAGGGAGGATACCTTGAGCTTAGACAATAATGGACTCGAGGACCTGACCTGGATAGTAGCCGCAGTTAGATAGACCAAGAAGAAGAGCGGAGAGAGCTGATCATCATCTTGGCTTCCGGACAAGGAGTACGAAGCGAGGCAGAACAGAATGTGTCCCGGTACAACGATGGCCAGCAGCACTCTTGCCGAGACAGAATGAACGCCTGCAAAATAGGTTCTGTTCGTCAGAATTAATAAATTCCGTAAGGGGTCGAACTTTAACTTTTGGTTGTCAAAGGTTGGGCAGAAGGTAATCGGGGACGTCTGAACCTGGGACTGGAACCTGGGCTCGACTTACCCTGCTTGGTGAATATGCTCCAAGGAGAGAGCCAAACCTTGGCGGGCCCGTTCTTGGTTTCGGGCAAGATGCCCGGTACACAATACTTGTGCAACGAGGTTGAGATTCTGCTTGCCTGGACAGACACCAAGTTCCCACCCACTCCATTAATTACGGGCTGATAGAGAGCAATACGCGGAAAGCGGTGCTCGGCCATGTCGAGCAGCATCCCGCCGCCGGAGCTCAGAATCATTGCGCAGATCACGGGGAGCCAACCAGTGTAGAGGATCTACAGAAAATAGATCAGGATTAGTTCTCCTGTCTTCTCCAACTCCAATAGTCCAAGAATTATTGTGGAAGTACTTTGCGCGTATATTCATTTCTGTAAGAGATCCAAACCCAGAGCGGCGTCACGCAAATATACACCACAATGATGGATGGGGAGAGCCATGGTTTGTATTCTGTTTGAATTCAAAATGGATTAAATACGGAAAAGTTTCTAACAGCCGGGTGACTTCGAATTGAACTCTAATTACCAACTTCTTCGTATAACATACTGGCGAGCCAGGACAACAACCCGAGCGTAGTAACGTCACTATACAAAAATATAGAGACATACTATTGAGTCCCACCCGTATGATTTATGATATGGAACATAATTACCCATAAACGGAAAACTAAATTGTAAATTAATTCAACTTGTATAGGTAGATCAGAGATCAGAGAGGAAAGATACATTTTTCTGTACTTCTCCGAAACCTCACCAAGCCTGAACTAAACCAAAGTTATTTTTCGATGAAATATGGGAATCTTTTGGTTGATAGTAACTTACCCGAGACTGGCAGCAACTGCAGAGAAACAATTAGGCGAATTATTTACTTCACAGAAGCTGAATGAGGTTAAGGAAAATGTATATCCTGGACTTACTAGGAGTAAGTACGTTATCCGGATTCAGATGAAATTTCTTGCAGAAAATGACGACTGATACCATAAGGACACCTAAGCATACAATCCTTTAAATGAATACCAAGTAGGGCATTCGAGATGCCAGAATTCGTCGAGATCCAGATTTCAAAATTTCGAGAATTGGTCTCACGAGATTTCGGGAATTCGATATAGAAATCTTGAATTTTGTTTATATTCAGTTTTATATTTTTAAAACTCGTTAAAAACTTGTCGTATTGCTTGCGGAGTCAACTAACTATTATAAAATTATAGCCGACTTTGAGTTGTCTGAAACCCAATTCGCAAAGCCAGCCTTACCAAACAAAGCACACAAAAAGTTACACCCAATACGAAGACCAAGTTCGAATATGTGATTTTTAAGATCAGTCGATCAGCCCTTAAATGGCAAAAAACATGGCCCCTAACTACGGATATTTGTAGACCTTTGTTGACATATGCTAAAAATCCTTAAGGAATTTCTTTATTACACTTCTATTCCAATGGTCCATAACAACGATTGTCAGAACCCAAATATCTCCGGTATACCTCACAGCACCAAGTCACTTGCTCTATGATGATAATAGCTTATTCACACTCAACAAATCACAAATCACTCGATTAAACTCAGATGAGGAGGATAACATTCTGACAAGACAAGATCAACAGTTACATAAACTCTTTGAAACTGATACAAAAATTCCTTTACTCAAAAATCCACGCTCCTACCTCTTCAATCCCAACCCAATACACTTTACAAAGCTTGGCGCCGGTATTTATTTACGCAACAGACAGAAAATAGACAAATGCATGAAAGGATCTGTAGCGTCTGGTTTCACAATTCGTAGAAACTTAGTTTCTGCGACATGTCTTGCTAACAGTAAATTTTGTTTTTGGAATTTATTGATTATTTCATGTATATATATATAAAGATACAAGTAACGACCTCGCCTTCGGCTCGTGTCTTATACTTGCGCGGGCTAAACGAAATATGTGTACTAATTCCTTCCAAGCGAAGAGCCAACCGCGCCAGTGGGGTGCGCTAGTATAAGACACGAGCCGAAGGCGAGATCATTACTTGTATATAATAAAATGCTACTACTTTTCTACAGGACCAGTACCCAAAATCCAGAGAATCATGGTTTGAAAAGTTTTTTTCTGTTTTCTACTTTGATAAATAATTGATATTCAAGTAAGAGCGTAAAAGCTGATATAAAGCGTATACTTGTATTGTATTGTTTAGTTCCCGATGAAAATATCGAACTGTTAAAATATCCAAATTTTGAGATGTCGAAAATCTTGCCGTTGGCTCAATCTACAATCGGTTACCTGGAGAAGGAATCACTGTTTAAGTGCCAAGACCAAAACTTACCATAATGAAATGCTATTATGGAAATTTCGTTCTACTTGCGGAGCCTAAGCACGTACACGGCCTTAAAACTTTTCCTAATGTCCAAAATCCGGAGCTTAAACTGTAATAATAGCATAATCGATTATCGAGAAGACCACAAATAGTATGTATAGGTAGAAAAAAAAATTGTAAATCTTTTTTTCTGTTTGTTTGCGGGTTTAAACAGTAGTTGACGGCTTTAATTGCTACGAAAAATAATTTTTTTCAGAACTCGATATCGAGATTTCGAGATGGAAAGAGAGGCCGAGATTTCGAGATCTGGATCCCGAATGCCCTAATACCAGCCCATCCTAGAATCGCAATCCCTTATCCCTGAATACTTCTTACCAAGGACGCAGGACGTGATGGCTGCCGTGAGGATGGAGCATGCGCAGAGCAGTAGAGCGTTGTTTAGGACGAACCGCCCGTCAAAGGCAGCTCCCATGACCACCGCCACAACGGAAGCAAGGAACCCAACCACGATCGCTTGAACCTGAAATGGAGGAAAGTTTGGAGGTGTGACTCGGAGAAAGTAATAAAGTTTTATTTAGTACAAGTAACGACCTCGCCTTCGGCTCGTGTCTTATACTTGCGCACGCGTCTCCGCCGCTTAGCGCGGTCGGCTCTACACTTGGAATGAATTAGTACAAATATTTCGTTCAGTAAATAAATTGATTACTTAACTCTAGAAATGGTGTGAAATGTTAGAAAGCCATGTCGCAAAAACGAAGTATCTACGAACTGTTATGCTAGACGCTGTGCAGGTAAGACTAAAGAAACATAAAATAAATCGCATAAAGGCATGAAAGAACATGCGACTGTTTGTTTCTGCGACATGGCTTGCTAACATATCAGACCATTTGTCGAGTTAAGTAATCAATTTATTTACTAAACGAAATATTCGTACTAATTCGTCCCAAGCGTAGAGACAACCGCGCAAAGCGGCGGAGCCCGTGCTAAAGTCTAAGACACAAACCGAAGGCGAGGTCGTTGCTTGTATGTAATTTAGTCAATCATAAGCATTTTAAGCATTAAGCATAAGCGTTTTGTGTGTATACAGGGAGTATGCCGTGGCACATGAAATATATAAATTATCGTTTCCGCGCGAAAAGTGTCTTTTTTAAACGGCTTACGCACCAGGAGAAGTCAATTCTTGAGTAAAGAAACAGTTCCGTGTAGTAAGGCCAGGCAGCCAGGACCGTTTACATAAATAGTTAAATTTAATTTTAGTGAGTGAGTGAAGTTGTGATTTGTGACGTGTGTCAAAGGTGAACCTGGACACGTGCGTTTGTGATTAGTGAAATGGTTGTTGGATTTAAGGATTCTAATCCCTGCTTGTTGGTATGCGCTCTGGCGGATATAAAAATGTAAACAATTTCCTTAAGGATTTCAGAAAATGTCAACACAATTCTAAAAAAATCCGTTGCTAGGAGCCATGTTTTTGGCCTTTAAGGTACTGACCCCTTGACCCTAAAAATCCCATGTCATAACTTGGACTTCGTATTGGGCATAACTTTTTTTCGCGAGGTTTCGTTCGTGCAGGTTGAGAAATTCGGCCTGTAGGTTGATGACGGGGAAAACTATGTCATAATATTACAATTATATTGGTTAGACTATGTACATCCATACATACATACATAGTTTACATAGCATTATAAATGAACTTACTTGAGTGAGACAAAGGTTTCCAAAGCAAATGTGCCATTGAGTTTGAGGTGTGTCCATATGTCCGAGATTGGAATGGGTGGAGAGCCTGGAGGCCAGGGTCATTTCCAGATTCCCTTTCAGGCCCAGCAATGGAGTCACCAGGACGAGAAACTCAGGTACTTTCTTGAAGACTTTCCAATCCTTGTGGAGCGGAAGAAAATAGGATTAGGGAAGGCCGCGGCCCAATCAATTAAAATGTTTTGGCTCGTACAATGATGCGAAAAATGAATGATAGGGAAGTGAATACAATTAGATAATTAAGTGCAGTAAGTTCAAGGTAAGTCTTAAAGACTTGCATAGGTTAAGTAAGCAGGTTTTCAGGTTTTGAAGTTTCTGTTACTGCTTAGAGCAGAATAACTAAAAATTCTCAGCATGTGAAGCTCATCACTTGATTCCGTATTCCGTAGCGAATCCTAGGATTTTCTGTACAAACTCTGCCTCTTAGTACCTGCTGTAATAGGGTATGTTCTTCTAGACAATCCCTTTCTTTGTGCGTAGTCCGCGTCCAGGATACAAATGAAAGGAACAGATAAGACTCGAATAAAACGAAACAGGAAAGTTACATAACCGAGAACGCCGGAAAGTCGATGATCAATTTACCGGACGTGTACTAGGGACTGCTTCTTTGTATCAAACGCTACATTTTAATTACTCACCGGCTCCAGAAACGAATCGTGTTTATAGTTGATTTAATGAATGACAGTTGACAGTGCATTGGTGAATGGACTGCATGAAGGAGTAACATGAATAGTGCAAGTAGCTAATCCAAGATATTAACCTTCGTTCACATACGCGAGAAGGTTCCCGTTTGAAGTGTCCAACTCTTAAAATGTCGAAATTTGGAAATGTCGAAAACGTTGAGTTTCATTAATTTAGGATATGTTAGGATGTCTAAATTGGCACAAGCCAAAACGACTCTGTTTGCATTGCGCATTAATATCAGAGTAATAACCCCGTGTTATCACTTTTCGAACGAGTAACGGTTATTCGGGGAAAATCGGAAAAACGGCTCCGAAAAATCCCGGAGCCGTGGCTCAGGCTCTGCATATTTCGGGGCCGGATCTACGGACCTCTAAGGATCCATATATGCTTCCGGTCGCAGGGAATGGTCTCTTTTTAGGAATTTCAGATGGATTTAGAAGAAATCCTACTTCCGTTACTGTTAGGACAGACGTAAGGGTAGGCGTAGGAATTACCTTGACGAGGTCCAAGATGAGCCCGGCTCCGACCATTCCAAGCCCGGCAATGATGAATGGGATGCATACTTGGGCCAGTATGTGCCACCATCTCTCGGCGTGCTCGTCCGGAATGAGTGATTCCCTGGAGTCTCGACTGCGCATGCCCGTACTATGGAGCTTCGGAGACTCATCAGTCCCCTGGAGTCCAATGACGACGGAGATTTCCGCGGGACTGGCGTCGGTCGAAGCAGCTGGTCCAATAGGGACAGGCGTGATGGTGAAGATGGGCCTTCCACCATTGGGGATCACGGATGGCGGGGCCTTACTGTCGCTGTTCGAGTCCGCCTCCATCTTCTCCGCTTCGCATGAGCTTGCCCTCGAAATCTGTATAAGGATTTCCTCCAAGACGGATGCTTTAACCCTTGGGGAAGACGTGGAAGGTAATTAGACAATTAGAGGGAATCAGGCCGAGTCTGTAGACTAGTTCCTAGTAGAAAGGGCGGAAGACGGGAGAGTACTGAACTATCAAGTTGGTTTTGAGCAGGTGGAGGGGTGGGCCTACTTCGTATTCGCAGTATTATTGGGAAAGCCTGTCGTAAACATGTTTACTGCACAATTGTCCATTGTTCCAACTCCCCAGTATAATGACCACGTCATATTACATTATTTACCTTCCCCTTGCGTCCTAACCCGGCTTAAAAACTAAGCTATTTCCTCAACTCGAAGACAAAATCTTTCGGGCTTTGATCCCGCATTGAAGGCACATTGTAAGTTGTTCATGTGTAGCCTTCTCCGATTCCTCATTCCCACGCTCCGCAGACGAAAAATCGGTTGATGAAGCATAAAAGATGCTTACCATTCGCATTTGCTCAAGTCTTCAGACTGGATCCCAGTAATTCAAAAAGAGAAAAATACAAGATGACAAAAATATTAGTCCACAATTTTTAGGTGGGCATCTGTACATACAGAGTACGATAGGACTAGTACATATAAGGTATAGGAGAAAAGCTATAAGCCTCGGAAGTGGCGATAGTAAGCATTTGAAGGGTCAACGGAATCGGAAGGGCAACAAACTTTTTATTTGCTATCGACTCAGTAAATTAGCTGTCTTCCGCGTAATGCTCTATAGAAGTACAAACAAAAGTTGAGGATTGATTTGACTCTACAACTGAAGTGCATATCAACTTCCATCCTGAATGACACATGTGGACTTCTGTATGCAGCCGACCTTTTATTTTTATTGAGGATTGGGGCCTTAAGTAATTGACGTCCATCATAAATCAAAATCCACATGCTGCACACATTAAAGTTAACTCTCTTCCAAGCTTGTAAGTATTTAATGCAGAGTAGGAATGGCCTTGATGAATAAGTCAGAAATCCTGCCGAATACTTATAATGGGACCTTTGGAAGAGCGCGTCCAGAGTCAATTCCCATTCTTAGCCTACTTATTCTGAAGTGAGTTGTAGTTGCTTGTAGCTTGTACTACAGTAATCTCGTTACTCATTAGTACTTAATTCGGAAGACAAGGGACTCTCCGATGTCCGAAGATTCACCAAATCTACATATATTGCATAACAAATGTTATTAAAATTAACATGCTCCTCGTCCTGAAGCTCTCGAGCCAGAAGAGTAGGGATATAGGGCCGCTGACCGCAAAAGGGAAAACTGACGTATTTAAATACTAATAGGAAAGCACACCAGCTCGCGCATTCTGAGTTTCCAAAGACATACCATTATTGCCATATGGCCTCATACTGGCATATGAAATAAATATCACGGCAAAAAATACGAAACTAAGAAAGTGAAAGGTGAAAGTGGTTGTAGATTGTAGACCTTAGAAAGACGTGATCGTATTACCCCTGAAGGAATATATCATACTCTTACCAGTTTCTATTTAGTAGTAGTAGTTCGGATAGAATGTTTAGTGAAGATCAACAAGTTACAGACCATTACTTGCTTACCATGAGTGCCGTGGAGCAGAGCAGAGGTCAGCAGAGAAAAGAAGATATGAGGGACGAAACAGTTTACATTTTTAGTCCGGATGAATTGAAACTAAGTTTAACGAAGAGTTATTTGTTTGATCCGCGGGACTCTGCCAAGTCCATCCGAGCCCTGTTCCATGAAACGGTTCGCCCGGAGGTCAAAGGGTAGTCCCCAAGTGGACTGGAAGGCGTCTTGTGCGTGACTGACTCACTTTCCCTTCCCTGCCTTGCATTGAGTGAGCCCAAGAGGAACCGAGGAGCGTAACTGAGTGACCCTCAACCGCAAAAGCCCCAAACTTCCCTTCAGCCCAATGTCTGTCTATTCATGGATTTGACGGGATTCGGATTCGGACCAGCAGCGCAAACTCTTCCCCTCATTTGGAGCCAGCTGAGGATTGAGCTAATATAAGACCCGAAACGGGTATCACAACTCACAACACCCGGCCCCGGAACCCCAACCTTCACTTCAAACCGAACTCCACGTGCAATGCCCCTTGGCAACCTACAAAGCAAAGCACCCTCTTCATCCCAAACCTTCTTGTCCTATTCTAAATTCAAATGGGCCAACTAAAAAGTGACGTTTTAAAGATATTTTGTAACGGAATCGATGAAGAATCTACGTGCTAGGTCCCAACATTTCGCTGGAGGGCAAAATTTTCGCTCATTAATGTGGCAAATTCTTTTTTTTTGCAAAAATTGTTTGGGGTGGGGCACAGCCTTGATATGGCGTACATTTATAAATTGTTCAGAGGGTCGATGTCCGTAAGTATACGAATATTGAGCTATGAAAGTGTCCCAGCTTTTTAGCCAAACCCATCTGAGTACCACCTGGTTATATCGGCAATTAGTTAAAGACATTTTGGTGAATTGGAAAATTAAATTATGAGACATGTAGCAACTTAAAACATAACTGAAATTGAAAAAAAATGTATTTAAAGGGGCTACAGTGACAAAAATTAAAAAGTGTTGACTGCAAACTGCATTCAAAATTATCGGTGTTCTTGGAATGCACAAATTAATTATTTCCTTATTTTTTGGTTAGGTAGTTACTTATTAAGTTATCCCAATATTTCCGGGGGGGGCCTCTGGGCCCCCCCTCTCCCACGCCACTGGGCGGGGTAGCATAACGCATGGTTTTGACGACGCCCGAAGCCCGAAACCAATCCTCGAAGAAGCACCCTGGTCTCCGGCTTTACGGGGCATAAATATATATCGATAGCAGTTATGTGGGTGGGTAATTTTACAATTTGATATCATGTGATATCAATGTGGGTGGGTCACCCTGCGCAAAGATATTGATATCACCCAAATTAACATTTTTCTGACTTTTAAATAACACATACTCTTTTGGGGCTTTAA
>JAQFZY010002636.1:0-11290 GCA_034696285.1 Hypogastrura burkilli
GGAAGCAGTAAGGACAAATTCGCTTATATGAAAACTGAGCTTTATTTTTATTTGTTCTTCAATTATCTGCTCACATAATAATATTACATGATGGGACACTGAATTAAAAACTCAGTACTAATGTAGACTGGGATTGAAACATTAAAAGTAGGAGGTTGACGTTATTCACAATAAGTAGGCTCTATAACTTCTCCACATTCATAACGAACAAAGTCAAGAACTTCGACGGAGTTTTGTATGAGGAACTCCCTCACGGTCATCTCTGGGTCAAGAAGGAACTCCTGGTTCACTAAAACTTGCTCGTCCACTTCTTGAGATTTCGTAAACCTGGGCTCATCCTGAGCGGTCTCTGTGTCGACTTCCCTTCCGTCCGTCACAGAGTCTGTCTCGGATGGTGGCTGAGCATGGACGGACTCGTCAGTTCCTTTGGTGGTGGGTGGGGGTGGTGGTTCTAGTGAGCCGATCTCTTTCGGATTCATCCCTGTAATGCAGTACCCGCCAGTTATCAAAGGTATGGACATGAATTAGTGTAGCTTGTAGCGGCTCTTCTGATTACTTTCCCTGCCTACGTCTAACGTCTACGTACCAACTATGTGCTGACAGAGTTGTCTTCCGATTAAGCTTAATGCTTCCGCCGAGGTTCCTTCTGTACCAGTTGGTCTCAAGGCGACGAGAGCCCCGTACTTCCCGACCTGAATCACGTCTGTTCCGAGAATACCTTCCGGAGCTGGATGTGTATATCCAGCCAGGAGAACGGAGCCCGTCGATTTGAGACAAGCAGCTCGCCGAGTCTTAATATTCTCACCAATGTCACCAATGCTCAGAGCAATCTCATCTTTGATTGTGCGAGACTCGGAAATCGGTAGGTTAGATAACTCCTCTCCAGTTAGCGGTACCTAAGTAAAGTAAGGTGCAGAGTGCAGAGTACAATAGAATAGAGAGTAATTTAAAAAATTCCTTTGTAGACAGTTGATTAGGTCTAGTTTGCGTCAGCTTTTCCATAATGACTCAATCACGTCTGCTATAAGTCGGAAACAATTCGGAATTTTATAGTTTATTTGTGTACCCATTACCTTTTCGTGGCTTGCGGAAAAACTTGAGTAAACCCTAATACCCGTAGCGGATGTGATTTAAGACTCCCCAACATAAATCCTAAATAACCACGGAAAAACTAAAATCCCATTGCATTGCGACCCATTTTTTCCCCCAGTTCGAACACCTTTGCTGGGATTAATATTTAATAGTAAACTTCGTAGTTGGAATTTGCACACCCAGGCCGAGCCCAGGCAGTCAAATTCCCTAAGTTGAACTATTCCGCTTTACGGTTATGTTGAAGTTGAAAGGTGAGATTAATAGAACACCGACACTTGAATTGTCTATTGAACTTGAAATCGAAATGAAGCTTATGCATGTGTAAGTCCAATATGGAAGGAACCGTTGTTAGATAAGTTCATATTGCAATCAAGATTACATATTCAAAACCACAAGGATAACGCACCTTCAGAAGTAAAGTTCCTGAATCCTGTTCACTGGAAAACTGGAAAGAGCTCTGAGTTATCCTTTCTACTAATGTCTGAAACTTTTTATTTCGTGCCACAAAGTCCGTTTCACAGTTAACTTCGATCATGACTGTATTAGTTGGACTGGAGAGAATGGAGACAAGACCTTGAGCCGTGGTTCTCCCTTGAAGTTTTGTTGCCTTTTCCCATCCATGGGCTTGGGCTTCCGACCTTAGCCATTCTTCAGCCTATTGCAGACAGCACAAAATCAATACCAACCAAGGTGAGTCCCCCATAACTTGCATTAGAAAAGTACCTGCTTTAAATCATTCTCGTGTTTCTGAAGCGCTTCTTTACATTTGGAGAATGAGTACCCAGTTGCCTTCCTCAACTTGGCCAGTGCACTCTTCTCCACTGCTACAGGCATCCATAAGGATCGGGCCCTATGCAACGACCTAAATAATATCTGCATCCTCGGCCCAACTTCAGCACAGTACTCGTACTCTGGACCGGAAATCGAAATCAAATGACAAATGATGAATTACGGAACAACGGCATGGCTAATATGTAGCTAATACATACAGTCGGTTTTAGTAGTGTGAATAAGTAAACAATTTGATAATTTAGGTGTAAGAGCCAACATTGAGACAGATCTGAGATTGCTTCGTTTTCTAATTTTTATCCATACCATAAACCATAGCCATAATACATAATTCAAATATGCAATGCTAATTTACGTATAACTTTGACCAATAATAACTTGATTACCTCTATTTGAATTTGAATTTATTTGAATTTTGAATGCTCGAAGAACAAACTTGAACAAACTGGTAGAAAGGAAGTTACACTTACTGACTTAAAGTAGGAGCAAGTACGAAGGATAAGGAACAGACTTTGTGTTTGTGTGCTGTTGACGCGGTAATTAAATTAGGGGAGTAAACAAACAACGAACGAACGAATTGTAATATAACGCAGGTAGGCTTCCCATTCCCATTCCCACTACATTTCCGCTTATACTTTAAAGAGTTAGTTCCAACAAATAAGAATAAAGGGAAGAAGAGGCCCTCTTTTAGGCTCAATCTTATTCAATCTATATATTATCAAAATGTGAACTGTGACCATTTTAGGCCCGATTCTGTGGCGCTCACCTGTATCTTCCACGCCTCCTCAGCCAACCCTCTACTAAGAACGACTCAAAATTCGGTGGGACAATCAGACCATCCCGGAATAAATTCTTGGAGCTTAAACTTCCTGAAAACCGGAAGGATTTGTGATCTTTGCCGACCTGGGTTTGTATTTCTCCGCCGCCGCCGAGGAGGGCCCAATGGGCGAGGGCACACGTCATGCCAGGTAAATACATGTTATGGCTATTCCCTCACATCTATCTAGTCTTTATCATTTATCCCGATTCTTTGTTACTTTGTGATTTATAATCAGATGATGCAGGTTTAATGAATCTTCTAATCAGGAGGACTATGTGTAATTAATCGAGTTCATTTCGCCGGTCTTTCTCTCAGATCAGTTGATTAGCTGGGCATGTTTGGAAAGGAGTCGAAACACACCTAAATAGCTTTCTTTCCGAGACTATGGATTATTTGGCGTAAATGTAACAGGTGTTGTAATTGGAATGTTATGATTTCCCCCCACAAGCTCCGTGCCTTTTACTAGAACAAGGTTGCTCAACGTGGGGAACGTGGCCTGATACAAGAACTTCTGTCTCTCTGCACACTTATTCTGTTTGTGGTTTATGTTCTTTAGCTTTAGCAGTGAACGAAACGCGCATTTAGCTAAGGACGTCGTCATAGTCAACTAATCCATTCATTCGTAAGCTTGTCATCCGATAGGTGAGGTTTCGGATTTATTATCTCACCTGCTGATTCTGAGCATGACCATGCTGTCTCATCTGACTTGAATTTATGTAGTATATAGGACATTGGAATATAATATAGGTAGTACGGTAGTAGTATAACTAATTACAAATTCATATTAAACATAGTTTGTGGTTAGTAGTTTAGCATTTAAGAGTATAAACATGCGTATTCAGTGTTCAGTATAGCATATAGTGTATTGTATTTGTATTATTTGTATGTATCTGCATTTATTTTAAATGTACTACTTCTACTGGTGTACTAACTAATTATACATACTTGTTCGCATTGGACATTTGGCAGGTGTAGGTTTGTGCACATTATCAGCTGACACTACTACTGGTGAAACGAAATAGTATTTATTTTATCATTACACAATATATTAAGTATAATTGTCCCTGTTTTCCTGATTTGACGTGTTCGACAGTCGAGAATCTGAGCTGCAGTCTCACTCTCGTGTCTCGTGTACTATGTGAACCCAATGGGTGCCAATAATAATAATGTCAGGTACCTGCCAACTGCTGCGTTGAGATTAAGGTTGGCTAAAAGCAATATGGACGAGTTTGCTATCCAGCACTTCCACTTTGCACTTTGAATTGAGAACTTTTGGAACAGTCTGTCCAACCTGAGCCAAACCGAAAGCGGCCAACGCCAAGACTAATCGCCTTCCCTGTGTGTGTCTCAATACATTGTGCATTTAGTCTATTTCAAGTATCTGCAGAAGAGCATAATTAGATGGAGAGGTGCGAGTCGCAGGCTTAACATGTTTATTTTTCGACTATGGAAGCGGATTCACCAACCTTTTATAGTCCTATTTTACTCTTCCACGCTCCTCCTCCTCACCAGCGTGAGTGTGACGAGGGGTACAAAAGTGAGTGCCGAGGACCCGAGCCTCTCTCCTTCCTCATTCATGACGGACAAGTTGTCCAACCTCTGGGCAGAAGAACTCAAGTCCCGATTTGATGGGAAAGTGATTGTGGATGACGATAAGAGTCCGGAAGGTCATCCAGAAATGAGAGTAGACCAAGTGATGGATGAGGACACTTTCATTACTATTCCAGTGATCCCGCAGTTGCCGTTTTGTAATGGGAAGAGTTCCAGCGGCGGACGAGGTCAAGGTCCGCCTCCAACGACCTCGTCTGCTCCAGATGGATTGTGGGGGCTGAATCAGAACGACACGGCGGGAGACGCAACCTCAGCGTCGGGTGAAGACTCCGATGAAATCGTACTCTCAAATCATGGTCAGACAGAGAAGAAGATCGTTGTGGCCACATTGGATGGGAATGTCTCAATCTTGGATAACACGGGGAAGATTCTCTGGGCATTTTCGACCGGCCACTTGTTTTCGTCCACGATATCCTCCCTACAGGTAAAATCCTTTAGTCACTGAAATTATGGACGACTTTTTAAGGGGACCCCCAGTAGTGCTCGTACCTTAGAAAGTCTACATTTTATTTTGAATCCTCTTATAGCTTAATGACAGGGGCAAGTATATCAAGTTGATCCCATCACTAACCGGAGGCCTGTACAAGTATGACGGGGAGAGCCTTCAAGCAATGCCACTCAACGCGGACTCACTTCTAAAGAAATCCTTCAAGTTGTCACAAGACGTTGTAATTGCAGGTAAGTAAGCAAAGAGCTCTAACGTCGTTTGGAAAAAGTTTTGAATCTAAAGACAACTACTTACTGGTCTAACAATGTAACTTTTAGGTGGGAAGGAGTTGCGGACTTTTGGAATTGATGTTGAGTCGGGGGACGTGAAGTACGAGTGTGGGATGGATGGATGCAAGACTCCACTCACTCCGGACATCAGTTCCAGGGAGGACTCCAGTGGAGTTGTTCTTGTTATTAAGAAGCAGCTTCAGACCGTCCGGGCCATAGATTCCTTGACCGGGATAGAGAGGTGGAACTTCTCAGTTGGCACTCACGAGTTGGCACTGGCCGGGGTCACGGAGGGATGCTACGAGCCAGCCGAGGATCCCACAGGAACAGGCGACGAACCCACCCACTTGTTTCGAATGGTCATTCCCGAGGGATTAATTCTTGGTGCAGATGCTGAGAATAAGGCGGTGTGGCAGCACAAGGTAAACCTGCTAACTCGTAATACTAACCAATCTTTCCCTCCATTTAGATTCTTTGTTAATATACTGCTCTGTTTTGCCACCAGTTTGAAAGTCCAATATCACAAGCCTGGATTTTAGAGAATGGCCATCTCCAAATACTGGATCCAATAAAGAACGCCCCACTTCAAGCCGAGTCCCCGACCCTCTACGTCGGTATTCATAAGCAGCAGCTCTACGTACAAGAGAGTCACAAAATGGCAAAGGAGTTAAGGGAAATCTTTGAGATCGAGGATGCCTCCATAAATGAGTTTACGTTGGAACCCTTGAAAATTGGATGGAAACCGAGTGCTATAGGTACGAGACCCCATTACACGTAGGAAGCTTTTCATGGTCAACTATCCTACATTAGCGTTGTCGTACTTCCAGCTCCTACAACTGAGTCTGTTGTTGCGGATGTGAACAATGAGCAGACTGCTTTGGCCCCTTTGTACCTCACTCCATTCTTCATCTACGATCGGGATCAGATACGTCGGCCAGCTCTGGAAGGCCCGCCCAATGCTTCGGACAATATTTGCTTGGAAGACGACGAGGACGTTGAGGAGGTGAACGGAAATCATGACGTGGATAACGAAGTTCTTCTTGGGCTGGCTACTTTGTGGTTTTGGTGGTAAGCGGAACTCTGTAACCTAACCTAGATACTCTACTCTAATTTCTTCATTTCTGGCCGCTACTGGAAACTTTGTTCCCTTTTTACGACAGGAAAGAAGTACTAGGAATCAGCATCATCACTGCCATTATTCTGAATATACTTTTGATGCGTCCAATGGCCCATTACATTCGACGCCAAGCCATTGAGGATGTGATGTATCACGTAAATGCATTCCTTCGACGAAGACGGGAGGTTGGTCCAGTTTTTATCCATTTATCATGTATAGGCTACGACAGCGGCCTATAGCGTGTTTGACATTGTTTTAATGGTACATGTAGGAAGTGTTAGCTCTGCCTGCCCCGCCTCCACGTGCCTCATCTTCCAGCGATTCGTTAGAAGTTCCTAATAGTCTCCGGACACGAACCGTCTCCAACTCCTCTAATCATTCAAGTGTGGAGGATCAAGTCGTTCCCTTTAGTTCTCAGTACTTGCGCGAATTTGAGCCAATTCAATGTTTGGGTCGTGGTGCATTTGGAATTGTCTTCGAGGCAAAGAAGCGGATTGATGATCGTACTTACGCCGTAAAACGGATTGAGCTTCCAAATAGGTATGTGTGGAGTTAGGACTCAGAGCAAGCTACAGTATAACTATGGCTGAACTCTGTTAATTAACAGAGAAAAGTCCCGGGACCGGGTTATGAGAGAAGTGAAGGCACTCGCGAAGCTGGACCACAAGAATATTGTTCGATACTTTAATGCATGGATTGAGAGTCCACCTCCAGGCTGGCTTGAACGGAACGATCCTTTATATAATTCCAGGTAAGCATAGACTCTTCCTGACCAACGGCTGTTTCGGCTATTATTTCTAGTTTTCAGTTCATGCATAATGTAAGTAATATGTATTACAGAAACGTGAGCTCCCCGAGCCCAACTTACGATAACTCGGATGTGTTTGGAGGTAGTGGAGACTACTCCTCAATTCCGTCCTACATCACACATCGTAAGAAGGACTATTCGGAAATTTTCGTACCTGACAAGACGCCGGTGGAGGACGGGGATGATTCCTTCATTGTTTTCGAAACGGGAAGCAGCGTACAGGCGTCGGAGGTGACGACGGACTCTGGACTATGGACACACGTTGGGAAGGGGAAAGGGCGCCATTCTCCAATTGAAGAAACCGGGGAGTGGTCAGATGACGAGAATGAGAAGGGCCACTTATTACCTCAAACCCTCCACGAAGTCAGTATTATACCGTCTCCGGAAATGAGCAATAGCAAGTTCTTCCGTCGTCCCACGACCCTCGACATTCCATCCTCAACGGAGAATAGCGGAACGTGCCTGCTCAATACGGCATATGAACATAACCCTCTGAGCATCATGTACTTGTACATCCAGCAAGAACTCTGTCAGAAGCGGACGCTCCAGGACTGGCTCAGAAACGAGAAATCAAGGAAGCTCCGGCAAGTCCTCAAGATGTTTTCCCAAATTGTTGAGGCTGTTGAGTACATCCATTCTCATAAGCTCATTCATCGGGACCTCAAGCCCGGGAACATATTCCTGGCCGGTGGGAATGGCTTGAATGATGAGGACATGACTGTCAAAATTGGGGACTTTGGTCTAGCCACAACGCTTGTGGAGAACGAGCTGAACGATGACTTTGGCCCTCTGACAAGAGTTGACATTGATAAGGGACCAGCGAATGCAAAACTTACGGGACAAGTCGGCACGCAATTGTATATGAGCCCTGAACAGGTAACTCACAGCTCTACCAGATTATCACTTCCAGTGTCAGTAATGTCAGTGCTGGATCATGCCTAACAATTACTAATAAATACTTTGTGTTATCTAAATAGTTCCAGAAGAGAGTATACGACCACAAAGTTGACATTTACAGTTTGGGCCTAATTTTCTTCGAGCTCCTTGTTCCGTTCTCCACTGACATGGAGAGGCACAATGAGCTTATTAAAGTTCGGAACTTCCAGTTCCCAAACTCTTTCAAGACTTCTCATCCAGATCAAGTGAGTACAACTGCAAAAACTAGAGAGGGGGATATTTGTACCTTATACTCAATATAGGGAATAAGTACTAAGCGCCTTCTATTATGTGTTTCAGTATGGTCTTATTCAGAGCATGGTTTCCCATGACCCCGACCTTCGGCCTGATGCCTCCGATATTAAGCTCTCCCTCACAAGTCAACTACAGTCAATACCGTCGGTGGAGTCGAATCCGACCAGGTCCAAAAGCTATCCCTCCCACTTGACTAGTGGAGACAGTTCCAAGAAAGCTCACCGACTTCGTGACGGAACCGATCACCGACGATCAAGACATATCTTTAAAACGCATTCTGCCATGTAGATTTATACGAAG
Organism: Hypogastrura burkilli; assembly: GCA_034696285.1. Taxonomy (NCBI): domain Eukaryota; kingdom Metazoa; phylum Arthropoda; class Collembola; order Poduromorpha; family Hypogastruridae; genus Hypogastrura; species Hypogastrura burkilli. Next base: position 8,446 of record JAQFZY010002636.1, read on the forward strand.
AGAGATTTGACTGGCAAAATGGCCCGCCGGTTTGTACGAATAGAATATCTAAATTATCTCTTGCATTTAACCAATAGTCAAGTAATTCTAGTGAATTAAAAGAGATCCTAAATCCTGGGGAGGAGGCAACAATGCCGCAGTCTTTCCTTCTGATATAATGTACCTAACTATTTATTTAGAAGGATAGTAAAGATAAGTACATATAATTCCATTTGCACTACCATTTGATCTACTGACTTTCATTCCCATCTCCTGTGTCTCATCACATATCATACATCGGTATAATACAATTCCTATGAGTTCTTAGGCTTGGAGTGTAGACACAACAAGCCACTCCAACCAACCAATCCAACGCATTTGTCATAGTTTTATGGCATTGTGCAAGTCAAATGAGTGTACTGTACATATTATAAATAGGTATTTGCATAATCAGTCAATGGGGAGAAAACGAGCCTGCTTTCTTCTCTATCCACTGATTATGGTATTTGTGTAATGTGTACAGGTGTTTGTGACACGAGTCGCTATGGCCAGAATAAAACGGAAACCGCCCACTAAGGTTTTTGTCTGTTCTCTTGTATCCTCTATTATATGTACGTTAAACCTCCCTCCGTCCGTCCGGCCGTTTTATTCATTCTGTAATTGGCCGGCAACAGAAATGGGGCGGAGTAATGAAAAAATTACGTTTGACTGTTTTTGAACAAAGTCACATAGATGGCGCAGGTATGCGTAATATCTGTATGTTGAGTTTTAATGTTACACTCGCAGCAGGTACGATGGAAATGCCCAGAAAATGTGATGTTTAGTTATGAAATCAAATGTTACAAACCCGAGCTGCGGTGTTGCGGCCTAGAATTTCTGGTGCCGGGCCAGCTAGTAAATAACTTAATACGAGCTTAAGGCTACATTTATTTATACCAGGAGGAATCATCCTATTTTGTAACTTAACCTAGTATCTCTATTCTGATCTTCTGCCTATCCCCACTTACATCTTGTCTTCCGAAACAGAAGCTAGCATATTGTCCAGCTTCTCATCCATTTTAGCGCATTTGTCATCGACATCCGTATCCATGTCTTCCTCAGTTGATCCGGATGAGTAGTTATCTCTTACAGTCTTCTTACTTGCAAGCCCCTTCTCAGAACTCGTCATCATCTCAACTATTTCGGGCTCAAAGAGCATGGAAGCAGCGAAATGCGTCTCCGCAAATTGCTCTGGCAAATGAATTGGATTGCCACAGGATTAGAAGTTGTAAAAGATCTATAGGATTCAACCTATCTTGATCTTGATAGGATATATGATACATATAAAGTTTCCCTTTATACCTTGTAATTCTAGAGCCTGGTCCTGGAGTTCCTCGAGCGTGGCTTGCGCCTTCTTCATACTTTGAAGCATCTCTTTGTAACTCTGAATCCCATTGCTTCCAAAGAACTGCTGTTGTCTCTCAATTGTGGAGTCATTGGACGATCCCCGCTGCTCACCGTTTCCAGATCCAGAGTAAGACATCCTTCCCTGCAAATTCAAAAACCAAAATAAGAAACGTATATACAGAGCTGATCACGTTATAAGACTATACATAACCCGGGCGGGTGCAAAAAATATTGTGTTTCCGCTGGGGATCGAACCCAGGACCTGTCGCGAGCTCTTGTGAGTGTGAGGCGACCGTGATAAACCACTACACTACGGAAACACCGGTTGAGAAGGCTTGGCCAGCTCACCCTACCAACTCCAACTCATCCCGTTCCCGTTATCCAGCCACGACCCATTTCTAAACAGATGCACATTGGGCTAATGGGACTTGCTCTTGGCCAATCCATTTCTATCGGGCTTTTTGAAGAAATAAGTGCAGTAAAAGCCGTGAGCTTCTAACAACGCCAAATTTGTTTTTCCGCCGCGTCAAGTTCGGAGGTCAATTTCTTGACCAGTCGCAGGAATTTTTCAAATATTCTTTCAAATTTGGCTTTATCAGTCAACGGATTTCAGTATTGCATACTGTTCTTGAAGCCACCTGGACTCTCCCATGAGTTAGGAATCACTGCTACTAGTTTTTCTAATAAAGGTCCAGAGCAACCTGCTTTTAAGCCTGGCAGTTTTGCAGCAATGCTACGGCTATTTCCAAATTGCCCTGGACCCGCACAGTACTGCACTGTTTAAAGAATACTCTAAAACACAGAGCCATATGGGAATTAAAATTAAGGAGGTAGGCAGGCCATGAGATAATATTTTTTTGAGATTTTGATGCAAACACGCACCTCAAAGTCAAAGCCCTACCTCAACTCTTTGATCTCTTAAATGCTCATCGAAGATTGAACGGAATGTTATATTTCGGCGTTATGACCTTAGACCAGTTACGGTGTCAAGCAGTTAAACTTTGAGGTATATTTAAACCTTGTTCAGCTCAATTTTAGCTGTTGGTATAGTATACAAAATTAGAGACATTTTTTAACGGAAAATCGTTCGCTCCCCATCTGACCTTCGGTGGCCATTTGACGGGTTAAGAAGTTGAGGTACGGCTTTTAGGTCCATTTAAGCCAGGATTGTATAAAAATCTATTCTTATATGAAAATATAATAATTTAAAGATCGGTTTTTAAATTTAAATAGGATTTTACAATTGTTTTTTTCATAGAACCGCTTGGCTGGTGTTTGTTCCCAGAACGGGCAGATAACTTTTTTGTTTATACATAAAACTAAATAGAACGTTGAAAAAACAAGATTCTGGAAAAAATCACAACCATTTTTGTTTATATCCATGATTTTAACCTTGTTCAGCACAATTTTATTAAGAAGATTTCAAAGAAAATATAATTTGTTTCAATGAAAATGGAAAGTCATTCATCACCCCATACAT
>JAQFZY010002637.1:0-11290 GCA_034696285.1 Hypogastrura burkilli
ATTTGGCGTATCGGTCCATGGACCGGACCGGACCGGACCGATCATTTTCGGTCCGTAGCTTTCTCTTACGGTCCGGTTGGGTCCATGGCTTGGACCGGACCGGACCGGAACGTGCGGAGCCCTAGTTGATGTGGTCAAATTAAAAGTAAACAATGCGGCTTTGAATGCTTGTTCAGGTTGCTGCCAGTGCGGGTCTGTAATTATGAATGTAAATCAATCCGTTGTTCAAAGTGAGAGGATAAGTACTCCTCTCTTCTCGTTTCTCGGAAAACCGAGTAGGCGTTAAACAATAAAATAATCCATCATATATCATAGAATTTTGATTTTATGATTTTCGATAAAACATAGTAGTGTGAATACAAAGCAGACATCGTACCACTGTTGTTACGATACTGGACAACGGTACCCTAGGAGGTACCAGGTACCCATTACTCGGTCTCTCGGGTTTCCGCCCATTCCCCCCGGATCGTAAGGTCGGGTAAGGTGCTAGTATTAATATAAAGCCGTGTAAGGAAGGCAAGATATTTGTATTCTATTGTTGGCCTTAAAAGTAACAGCGCCCGGGTCAGAAAGATTAGTATGGTGCCACCATTAACGAACTTTGAAACTGTATTTTATGTAAATCCCGTTTACGCTTGTTCTGTTTCAAATACATACTACTACAATAATAAATAGAAAGAATACACATGCGAAAGGAGAACGACGATATAAGAGTTAATAAAAATGAAGCTGTTCAGTATTCTTTCTGGCTATAGCTCGACCGGTTTCATATTACCGGCCTTTACTAATGTCTTAATTAAAAGTTTGCTTAGACTAATTTTCTATGTATGCGTTTAGCTGTACATCTAAATACCTACTATAGATTTTGTATTGTACTTAGGTAGTAGGGTCACTCACCTCGTCACCTCTTACCTTCAATATGCATACAAATATTTCCATTGATGTTGACATTTGTTCCGTTTATCGAGATTTAAGTCCTTTCATTGATTAAAATTAAAGTTCGAGCAGTTGAAAATGCAACTGACAACGACATTCATGCACTTCATTTTTCATTTTCACTTCAACTATTCTACAACGTTACATGCTTCTTGAAGGAGCTACTTAATATCCAATCAAGCGCCTACTTTTCACTTTGACGATCCTAAACTTTAAGTTCCTAAAGTTTGTATTTAATTTAGTGCGAAAGATAAAAAGTCGTAGTTTTTTGTTCGCTTTCTGGAAAACTCATATTGTATTTAACTGTTAATAATACGTGAGTGTAGTACTGTCAAGACTCTTAGATCAAATTAATTAAGGTTCCAAGTATAGTGCCTACGCAGAATCTTCCAGTACGGAGGAAAATAAACTATCTTAAGGTGAACATAATTAAGTGCACCGTAATCTTGAATTCTAATGACGTTTGTGAAGGCCACCATTTACTCTGTGTTCTAAACCCTAGATTAAGTTACTCAAGTTGGACATGATCACCTCTATTTACGCGGGTGCTAGGTCAAAACCAAGGTCACCACTTTAACCCCTGTGACTAAGCATTTCAATAGATCCCTCACTTGATATACTATTGGACCATAGATCGTATAAGGTGGATCCAAATCCAAGTTATAACTCGCGTTTCGCGTTTCGTGTGCGTGGCTCACAATCGCGCCCTAGCGTCCAGTTTAACGCGTAATTAAGCACCTCATTCCAAATTTTTTCTGCGCTTCGCGTGAATGTGAGCTTTTCTCTACGGCTCGATACAGTTTTGTATACAATTAAGGTTCCTGTGATTTAAAAAACTGTTGTGAATAATGCAAAGGTTAATTATACCTGCAGTTCCTTTGCAAATTATTAATCAGCCTCTATTTCAAATATTTATTACGCGTTGCACAAATGTTGTATTGTCCTTTATATTATGACATATTGCCTCTGGTCCTCTTAGAATCCCATGACCAAAACTTAGTGCCTAATTAATGATTAACCGACATGTCAGAGAATGTAATCACACCTTAAAGTTATCAAAGGTATATACAATTATATAGAGTAGGCACTTTAATTATACCCATACGCTCAATACAAACCCAATGCACGAAAATAAAAAGTTACTGTATCATTTAAATAAACCAATAAATTATAATAGCTTCTAATAATATAAACATTCATAATGTACGTTGCAGAATAATTATTTTAATACTATGTAGACCTAAATACTTTAATCGGAATCCTTTTAGTATTATGTATGCATACGTAGTACAAAAGGTTGGAGAAAGGTAAAGTGAAAGATTGTGACTTGTGACTTGCGAGCAAGTAAGCTTTTATGTCTCTGCGTCCTCTGCCGTAAGAACGTACAAGTGCAATGCTGGCCCAGAATCCAGATGTCTCTGTTCACTTTGTAAAGGAATTCAAAGTCAAGGCATCAGTTTAAATTCTGAAACACAATAAACCTAAACGCAAACACTCAACCGTAACTTCATGCACCATGCAATACTTTAAGTGCTTTTCTTGTCCAGTTTACAGTACTAGTGAAAGTGGGGTGTGAGAAAGTTGTGCCAATCCCATGCTTTCTCTATTTCATGAATTATGAATCCGAGGGGCTGATCGCCCGTTCCGTGAACATGACTTCCTTCCTTCCAGGAAGTTAAATACGGTGGGTAGGGGAAAAATCCGTTCAATTTTTATTTATTCTCATTCTAAATCCTCAATCTAAAAGATCATGTAATATTTTCTAACGCTAACGCTGCTATTGTAAATACATAGGATAATTTTTTACTGCCATAACGGGTTTATATGTATGTAGGTACTATATACAAATTTCAAATTACAACTATGCATGTACTTGTTGGTATAAATCCTTGTACTACTAAACATATCTACTATTTGGTATCAATTTCGTACTACCAGTGTACTCATACAATCAATATACCAATACATACATTTGCTTTTCATTTGAAAGTTCATACATACCTACTAAACATTACAAACTATTTGCTTACCAATGTATTTAGTCTGGTAAGATTTGTCAACAGTTGGTCGGCTTTTCAATAATTATTTGTAAGTGTTTATACGTACTATGTCTGATTTCAAAGTGACTCACTAATATGTAAGCATTGTTTGAGAAATCTCCTGAATCTTATGTAAATTACTTACAAGCATAATGTATTTACAGTACTTATGCATCAGACTCGCCACTCGCCTATCGCATTATTATGCGTTTTCTGCTTTGTTTATGTAAATACTTGACGCTTATGTTATGGCAAAAGAAACTAGATCTACAATATGGCTAGTGCTTATACAGTTATGTTATACGTTACTAGTAGCCCCAGCACCAAAAATTCTGGTGATTTTTGGTGGTTCGCGATTTTAACAGTAACAAACGTATCGTGTCAGAGGTACTCGTAAATGCCAATGCGTCGGAGATTGGAATGCAATATTTAATTAGAAAATTTAAACTTCATCTATCAATTTGACTGAGATTCATCTTAAAAATTAAAATTACTGAAATATGGTACAGTAATTAATTTAGCCCGTTAGATTGAACTTAGGCGTGCTACCCTTACGTGCCCAACCCGATACATTCCGTATTATCGCCTCATTTCAGCTTTAAATGTGAATAAAATTCATACCTAAAACCGTACTCAGTATTCGCAACGAAAAACCCCGTTGCTCAAATTACAACTGCCTGTCTCAGCCATAAAGTTTAGTACCCTTTAGTACCCAATCCCTCCTTGAATCTATACTGTGGAACCTCAATGATGCCAATGACCCCCATCGACATGGCAAATATACCGTAGTCCCCATATATACGTCAGTCACTTGTTACTATGGGAGACGGAAGACAGGCAGCGGAGTGACCCGTTCTTATTATTGTTTAGTAAACACTTGCAACTTTCTTACTGCATGGTCTATTCATAGCTCCGCCCCCTTTCCCGTTACCGGCCAATTACAGAACGAACAAAACCAACACACCAGTGAGACATACATACATACGTAGAAAGACTAACTTATTAAGTAGGATGTTATACGTTATGTTATGTTATTCTTTATGCATGTACAAATGATTGCACGCATAACCAAATGCGTTTCTATTGTTCGTCTAGTTCCTAATTTTATGTGATCATATTTTTTAAAGCTACCTATGCCTATCAGTGTTAACCTCTGAATCTATTTCACACCCACATCTTCCAAAACAGACCCTGGGTAACAACAACCCCTTCTCACATTCACGAAAAGCACGGAGAGACCTGCTGCGGTCAGTGCATTCGACAATATTCCCGAGGAAGAGAAAAAATAGGCGCAGTATAGCATAACCCAAAACACACATACTTACTACCGTCACCTCTGTTTGTTCGTTTGTCCACTTATATACATACATAGTACAATAAGAGTTATAACACCCATGTATATGTGGAATGTGGAATACGATAGGTCCTATGGAGAAATCAAAACTGCATCAAATCCTACGCCAAAAGCACATGTAATATTTCACTATTTAAATACATGTATAATTCTTCAACGGGGTGTAACTGATTAATTTTAAGACATTAAGTAAATTAAAATCAAAGTTATGAAAGGCTCATTTTGAGTGAACGAACGTACTGGTTTTATTGTTGAATGAATTTATTCCTGCTTACGTACTTAAAACATTATCCGAAATAACGATTAACATATACATACGTACGTATATATGTATATGCCACGGAATGCTGCGCTCGCTCCTATGGCTCTACAAGTCCGTTTTATTGCTACATATTTCACACTGCCGATTTGCTACATGCCAGTCGATAGTTAAGTTGGGTTAGGGTTATGTTCGGTTCTGCAAATATTAGAGAGCAAATTCTATTAAACCAAACTTATTGTATGAGATTAAGTTAGGTCACAATAGGTTTGTTCTTTCTTCTGCTGAATTTCCGTTATATTTTTCCTCGAAAAGTTTTTTTTTGCACTTTTTCACGACTACCGCCAGCCACCACCTGAACGAAAAGGAATAATTCTGGTCGCTTACAACCGTGACAATTGAGCGGGGCCCTAGCTAGGCTTCAGGAGCATATAAACATTGTAATACTCTTCTGTCTACAGATGAGGCTTTTTCCCACTAGAGCCCTTCGGGGAAAGGCAGGGCTGGGCCCAAACCCATCCCTACCCCATAATCCTCCCCATGCTCTTGAGCCTGAAGACCCGGTTTCCGCTCGGGCCCTGGCCCACCTCGGACCCCAAACCATAGAAACCATTTTCAGAATCTCACTGGAGTAAATTCGGCTCCCCTCCGTCATCTGCCCTGCTCTGGCTGCTGCACTTCCTACATAGGCCCTGCTCCTGGACTATAGCCCAGGATCCCCTCTCCCTATTATTCCGCCATCTTCTCCACGAAAACCCTTTGTTTTGAGACCTCGGACACCAGCCCTCCTGCCTCCGGCATGACCTCGACCTCACCTCGTAAGTACAAAATTAAACTCAAGGCTAATGTCGGATCCGCAGAATCTGGACACGCACCCAGTCCCGCCTCCCTCTGTTATTGTTTACTTTCTGCACTACGCACAGGCTCATTAATAATTGAACCTCGCCTTGTACAATGTACATTATCGTTTTGCAGGCCAGCCTGCTCCACTATTTGCAGTAACAAAATTACCGGAAGCCAGCCCGTGTTCAATTCCTGGATGGTTAATCAATATCATCCAGACCCTTGTCTGAGACGTAAGATTAAAAGAGACAAGAGGAACTGTCATTGGTCAACTGCCTGAGATTATACGTTGTGAGTTTATACATACCTTTATAGCGTGACTGGCCACGGCGGAACTTGCCTATTATGCTACTTTTAAAATATTTCTAGTTTTAAAATACAGTGTTGTGACGGATATTGATTTGAAAATTGACAATAATTTCGTCGGTACTACATACTACAGTACATACACCCAGTGGTTCGGATGATGACGTTGAACTTTATAGAACGTACTCACTGTAGGAGCCAGTTGTCACTGTCGACTACAGGACTATTACTATTGAAACTTTGGAAGGCTGTGGCCAGTTTCTTACCAGTTTGTTGAAATCAAGGCTCAGGGCTCGGGCTTGGTTGTACTCAGTCATCAGTGAATAATACTATGTATTTGTAGATATTAAGAGTTTGGTTGTACTTGGAACCTGAAGGACCGTGAGGTCGAAAATGAACCGGAACGGTGATCGTCTTCCAATTGCGTACTATTGGGATTAATAATTACTCGTGGGGTCTCAATTGTAGAACAGGCACTTAAGACAGAAGTTCGGATGTGTAATGGACGTTCTAAACATTAGGTAATGCATCTAACTTTGCTTCAAAGAAGCGCTTAGTCCAATGACCTAGCGGTGGTGAGGAAAACAAAGTAGGTAGTTCCCAGTAGTCAAATATTTCGTCGTTGTGAGTTGTGAATGTTCAGCGTTCTCCTTCCTAAGTAAGCGGATGTGAAGTTCTTCGCACAAATAAAGGAAGAAAGGACAGCACGGAGATTTCAATAAACATTGGTAAGTGTCAATGCTTTTATTACGATAATAAATATAATACGCGATAAGTCATAAGTGTTGGAGTTAATGTACCTAAACAATTCCAAATGCTTAAATCTACTATTAGTAGAACAATGTTATTGAGCTTATATTGGCGCGTGGAGATAGATATATTGGATCCTTTGACTAACCCTGACATGATACATGACGGGCTCGAATCTACAGAAATATTCTAAAGATACGCCATACGCCTGTTCTTAATTCACAGAATCGCCCAGTTTAAGAGCCCCGAACTACATATTCCACCTACAAATATTAAATGTCCATACACTATTTAAGGGAGGAATGGGCGGGGAAGTTGGGAAGGATCCAGACTGCCCACTATGTATTTATTAAACCATATTAGTACTACTTTGTATATGCCTATCAGGTAATGCGCTACAAGCTGATACTGATATGTACATATTATACTACCTAATTGAGAATTATAGGGAATCTCTAGCAATGCGTCCACCCGTCCTCAGCCAATGTTGATATCCATATATTGCTTACCAAGGCATTAATGTTATTATTATTATTATGAATTATGAGCCGACTCGCGTGACATGATTATCTTATCTTGGCTTAGCTTTCATGACACTACCTAAACATAGTAGGAGCTTGTGTATGAAATGTGCCCTCTCAACCACTAGTACTAATAGTTGTATGTGTCCACAAAGTCTGGTTAGAGCCTAAAAGCATTAAAATATGCGTGGATGTTTATAAATTGCTCTATTTATTACTCCCATTAAATTACCTTTAGCACCCACACCCAAAGACGACCAAAACTGCTCCCATTGTGTTTGGTAGGTCTCTGCCTGCGTGAGTCGTGTATCTCCTTTCATTGTGTTTGTAATGAATATTGCTGATTACATAACGTCCCTTCCCTCTGTGAGCACAGAATGCTGGGAATATACTAGGAAGCCAGATAGACATGTGGCCCGGTATAATAGGCGTTGGTGGTGATGATTCAGAGATACATAGATGGGTTAATGTGAACTCATTCAAAGTAATGATTCATTATTGGATTTCTTTCCAGGGATGGGCCTCAGTCCCGTCTATTTTCATGGTCGTCAAACTTGTTCTGTCCCTACTTCCACTTGTTAGTTTACCTGTGCGCACATGGGATATATTTGGTCCAGCTTATTTGCGTTATTGAAACCTTGGTGCAAGGCTTGAACTTTGAGCTGTCCGTCATGTTTCATGCATATGCTGTTTACAAAATTAAATATTATTCCTACTTTTTGATTCCCGTTCCAAAGGTGAAGAGACTGAAGAATAATCCAGCCAAGTCACATACACACATAATACGTACAACCTGTCCAATCCCTATTGCTGAGAGAAGGAATAGGCAAAAGGAGTACAATGACACGAATCCAGGATACCGACAAGTAAAAGGTAAATAGAATTCCTCCTCTATCTTGAACCGTTTAAGCGGAGATCCATGAATAATCTACGCGTCGGTAAAAGAGTAGTAAATATAATACCGGAAATGCAATTCGGGATAAGGGCTTTGGACGATACGCGTCAATATTGCACAAGCCTTAGTTGACAGTGTGACCAATTTTAAACTATGCCGGATAGTTAATGTTCTGCAAGGTTTTGCTAGACTAGACTAAGTTGTATTTCTGCATTTGGACACAATTGAGAGTGAACCCATTTAGGATGCGGACTAACAATGAGGCTTCGACTGATAAACGAGCTCTGGGATGCAGTAGTACTGAGTGATGGTGATGACACAACGTATTCTTCCCATTGTACATTGTATGAAAATGTAAATTGTGAATTGCCATTTTATTCCCTATTTCCGGCCTCCACCAGCCCAACCCTCAACTAATTCAATTCTGGCCCTCTGTTTTTTGTCAACTTGAGGAAAGCAGAGGCATGCCATAGGAGAGGGTGAACTCAAATTAGACCTTCGGGCCTGGTTCGATTTAAAGTGATTTTACACTTATTTAGTCAAGTGAGGGTCTTCGTTTACTCAACCAGCCCACTACAGATACTATTAGATTCCATTTCAAGTTCCCTAACGAGGCCGAGGACTCCCTGTTTAGACAGAAGGTTATCAGGGTTCATTCATAGTTCGTTGGGTAGATTTATTTGATGCCTCACACAAAAAGGCCATCTACCTACTAGGCTTAGCTGAATCGGGGAATCAGGCATGGAGATCTAAAAATGAGCCTCTTCCATACCTCGGTGTAATTGGAAAGCTAGGTGGGCGTGGCGTGGGTGGCTTATGGAACCTCCGGGACTTGACAGGCAGGCGGGCTCCGTTGACCGGCGGTTCGGATCTATTCCTGTCTCCGACGTCCGTATCGCATGTCCATCCGGCAAATGAATTAGTAAAGGCCGGCCTATTCTTAGGTTCGGGCTTACTTTCCCTCGTCAATTGAAAGGCCATGTCGTTAGGCTGCGGCTAAGGTGTACAGGGCATAAATTATATACGACCCTGTCAATCATAGATTAAGTGAGAAGCCAATTTTAGAACTCGTGGGGTTAACCTAAATATAGCTACAACTAAGTACAATGTTACCTAACGCTATCTCGATTAAAATTATTGCCTTTGTCATGCTCTCCATTTATGAAGGAGTGCACATTCTACATTCTACTGAACTGTATTCAGGCTGGAAGTGTTAAATGTTAATATATTCTGGTTTTACGTAATAAGTACTTAATGCATGAATTGTCGCGTGCAGGCATCCACTAGCGGTTCCTCCCTGCTCGCTCACGGAACTTCAAGACCTGCAAAAACAAGAGATTAGTCTCTAGTAGTCGACCTGGATATCGTGATCCTGAATCGTGATTGACGCACCAAAACTTCTGTACTTTTATATGCAAACAGAAGGGTTTACTACATTACATGTGTTTGCCCTGGTTCCTGCCAGAGTTCGTGTAATATGTAGTAGATTTTTATGGAATTCGGACAGGAATGCAGAGCTGGTCAGTTTGGAGAGTAGAATTCAATCAATGTACAATTTCATATGGAATTCAATTACTGTACTCCTTGCTAAATGTTGGCTCTAAAGCGGAAGGTTAGGCTCTGTTCAATAATTCAAATATATACTGTATATGCTTTCGATTTTTAAGCAGTTTCTAGTTTCTACACATACCACAAGCTTCAAAGTAAAATAATGGCTTTCAATATGTTTTGTATTGATTCGTATCAATAATACTGCGTAAGTTCCTCATTCCCGACTAATCTATTGCTTTCCCTCATATTTTTGTCTGTTATTTATAAGGGCCTAAAGTTACGCCATGGCCTATGCCTCTGCCTATCCCTTTAAAAATCCGGATTCGCGTTCTCCGGAACTGTTAGATGAAACGAACTAAAATCATTCATTGTGCACAATGGGTGGAACTGGACGTTTTTCGGCCGAGGCCGGGAAAGTTATAGGAGACTTCCTTCCCAAGGCCTGGGCCTAGTGGATTATTATATGAAAAAGTGCTTCAGACTGAACACGAACATGCAAAGTTATTAAATAATTGATCAACATTCTCATTCGCATGCTGGGCGAGCCGTAAGGTGTTCCCCACGAAGCTCGGGAGGCGGGCTAGGCGCTTACAGCCCTGACTTTCCCTATAAGCCTGTCTCGAGTAAAAATGTGTAGTAAGGTACTAGTACTAAGTTATACTTAGAAAGGGTTGAGCTAAATAGTACCATAAATATTGCATGCCAGCTGAGCCGGGCCGGGTAAATACTTGTGTAATCTTTCTTGTAAACAATTTGCTTTTATCACACATTAAGAGATTTGCAATTTTAAGGGAGGCTCGTGCAGAATTTTTTTTCCCTTATGATTTTAGGATTTTTATGAAGCCCTACTTTTTCGGGCTCCAGCTAAGCCCCCGGATTAGGCTTTACTTGGGGGGAGGGGAATTGCAAAGGGATTAGGCCGACAAGTAATGACCGACAGCTTTAGGGTTTCTGCAGAGGTTTTTAAACATACATTTCCTTTTTTCCGCAAATTCGCGAGCCAGCCGGTAGTCCGGGCGGGAGGCTTGAGCCTGGTTTATATCCCACCGGCCCCTCCCACAATCCTTGGTCAGGCCTCGGCCTCCTGTGCTCTGTACTTAATCCCATTGCATTCCCCTTGCCAGGCCTCGGACTACCCGACTCTCTTCCGTCGTCCTTTCACTAACAATTTTTCAGTCGAAGCTCGAGGGCGGGAATGTGTGTAGTAGTTAATTAGTTTAGGAACGGGTCCACGGCCAGGCTTCCATGCTAGTCCAAGTCAGGTTTGGAGTAGTATTTATACTACACAGAACCAGAAGGCCGCTGGACATGGACATCCAGTTAGCTTTAATTTTTGAAATAGTTGGAATATTTAGAGGGATTAATTCTTGTACTAGTCCAGTGTCGGGCCCATTCCTCCGTAGTTTAGATTATAAATGAGCCAGAACCAGAGGTCAGGTGGACAGGACACCCGTTCGGTTTAATATAGTTTGTGTCTGATATGGTACTGCAGTGTTTACAGTAATACTTTACCAAGCTAATGAGAATGACTACTAGATACTAGATAGCAGACAGGTGGGTCGAGAAGTTGGAAAAATAAGTAAGTATGGGATATGGAAATATCTACGTACGCCTTAAATCTTAAAGCATCAATTCCTGTGGCTTAAACGATTAACGTACTTATTGATAAAGTTGCCTGCATGTAATGTCAGGAAAATCAACCAAACGTTTACAATATGAAGGGTGACGTCAGACGAACAAAAGTCGGGGAAAATGGTTCAAAAGGATACCGCACTGGACCTATAGCGTTTTGGCCCCCAGATAGATTTCGCTAAAACTCGGTACACTTATAGATCT
>JAQFZY010002638.1:0-11288 GCA_034696285.1 Hypogastrura burkilli
GCATCTTTGTAATACTAAATCAGAATTCATCCATTTGGACTAGCCGTTACCTATGGAGAACAGGCAGATGACTTTCCCTTCATTTTTAACAGTATTTGTACAGTAATATTAGAAAAAATTCGTGCCTTGACGGTAATAATGACGTTAAAATCTTTGAAGTAGGCAAAAGTCAAAGAAAAAAAAGGCCTACATTTAACGTGTCCACTAATAATACACTTTTGACCTGCTAATTTGCTAAAAGTCTGAACTGCTGACTTTGACCAATAAATGATTTTCGTCCCCTGCTATTAAACTTTAATTAGATTATTGCTAGACAGATGCTATTAAAAGTCACAGTCAACTTCATTAAATACATCTAATCAGGATTTATTCAACACATTCAATTATAATATTCTTTTTATAAATCTGACTACTTATTCTTTCTATGTATACTATCTAGCACAGATAAATGTCTATTCTAAGAAGGTATCAATTAAACATTTTAGGTACATCCTAGAAATATATATTCAACAAATAAACATAAGGTGAAGCCAAAATTTATAATATAAAATGCTTTATGGTATTTACAACATTTCATTATCCACTATGTAGCCGATTCAAAATTTATTGAATTATAAGCGGTTTTTTCGCTTTGCTTGGTCTTCCTCGCTTTTGCTTCTGAGTTATGGGGATGCTCATAGCTTCAGGTCGGACAGAGTGCAGTGCCTAATCTTATTAAAATGCCAATGATATGTTTACAGATGTAAGTCTTCAAGAACTGAGGACAAGAACACGTGGCCTTTTCGAAACTGTCTCCTTCTATTGTGACGTCCCAAAGTCGGACCTGATAGTTTTCATACGTAGAAAACAATTTCCAATTCAATCGCTCTTTGTAGCGTAGGTATCTCGTGATGTCCACTTCCTTTATAGGGGTCTGATGGCTTGGTGTTATAAAGAATACTTTTTTGCCATCGATTGTGCGAAATCGTGTATTAGAACGAGCTTGGTACCACTTAAAGGCATCAAGTTTCAGGTCAATAGTAGGAGATGTAGCGAAACATTTAGTTTTGTCAGACCACTCATGGAGTACAGCTTTAGCTGCATCTACAAACTGGTTGAGTGGATGTCGTTCACGAAAGGTGGCCTCCGCTTTTATGACGTTTGTGCTTTCCAGTGCATTGTTAGTGCTAGATGTCAAACATGCGCGACCTTCGTACCACCCCTCGTACAAAGTCAAGTATTGCTCGTAAAAGTAGTCGTAGAATATTTTGACCGTCGCAGTACTTCCCCATTTATTCATCCAAAGTATTTTTGCGGCTTCAAACTCCTCTGGTGATTTAGATAGTTGACGCGAGTAGATATCTTTTAGCCAGGGTTAAAAAAATTATGATCTTCTTTCAAAGATCAAAAGATCCGATTCTTTTGATATATATATCCGATTTTTATTATCTTTTTGACATTTTTGATTTTTTCAATTTTTTTCCTGGTACTGTTGAAAAATTAATTTAAAAGTATTATAAAGAAGTCAGCGTCCGGTAAAGACAATGTCCTAATCATTATGCACGCAATCGGAGTCTATTTTAGGGCCGCTATTTAAAATATCGCGAATTAATGGGAAATCTTGCACCGCAAATTCTCGCAAATTAAAGCAGATTTCCTAAGTAGGGTTATGTATGTATGTTCAAGGGAAGGACGGGGAAAGTCTATAAAACAACAGTCACCGTCACACCGACCAAGCCCTTAAACTGGGCCCATTTCCGACTCTCCGGAACACCATTTGCTATGTGGAAGAGTCCCCTTGGTTATTCCGTTGGAACCTCTACGTACTCAAACCAAATTTGAGTAGAGAGGGCAAGGGAACCGTAGATAATTCATCTGTGGACATTAAAGATGACCCCAGCGGTTCGTTGCGGGCTACAACGTGAGCCTCACACTTTAAAACGAAGTGATCACGATCCTCGTCCGCCTGTTTACACAGTGGACATATTGGATCTGATCCCACCTTCATGGTAAATAGGTGCAAACCCCAACTCCAGACTTCGGGAATATAGCCCATGGAGAGACACGCTCTCAGTATTTGTGTTAGGTGGGGCACAAGCTCCTTTCGGGCATAACATAAGCATTGTCGGAAATATTTCGTCCGGGCCAGCTGCCTTGTACAGTCCAAAAGAGAGAATAGCCCGCTGAACCTTTTTGGGAGAGACAATGGTTTCTGTTCTCTGAAGAATCCCATTTGATTGTCTCTAACTCCTCCGCGTCCCTGTTCGGGTCGCTCGGAAAGTCGATTGACAATAATAGGTCAAGTGTTTCCTCAGTACCTTGGGTAAAACTCCCATCAAACGTCTTTAGGGAACCAAGCGTAGTAGCGGTGTCTTTCGGAAGGAGTAAGGTGTCTTTTTCAATTCCTGTGGTCACATGTAAGGTCAAAATGGTCAAGTGTTATACATTTCCGGAATCTCCATTCAATAAGCTTTCCAACGATATGTCACTTTTCGGTGTATGACTAATGATAATGACCTTTGACCCCGTCACTCAAAATCAAGTTCATTTCCGCAAGGAGCCACATGGTTCAAAATCATTATTAATTAGTAGTACCATAACGCACAATAGAATTCAAAAACACTCATGCCTCAAAATTGGGGTCACGAGGTGGCGGGATCAAAGGTCATTGGATATACACCGACAAGTGACTTATCGTTGGAAAGACTTTTGAATGGATATTCCTAAAATGTATAACCCTTGACCATTTTGACCTAACATGTGACCTACGGAATTGAAAAAGTGTGTTTTTTCTTTGACTTTTGCCCACTTCAAAAATTCGTCTTACCATGAAGTCATGGTTTTTTACTAATGTTATTATATGGGTTATAGTACTAGTACTTAGTACTATTATTTGCACCATGTAGCTAGCTACTTGTGTAAATAACATTGACTTTTTGGCATACCTGACTTCAAAAATATTTTTAAGTATACTACAATGGTGGTATATGAGATATGAGGGTCATATTATGCGATCAAGTACTACCACCTAGAACAATCATATCCACCAACATAAACACCAAGTTGTTTACATATAAGAAAAATTTTTTTTTTGGGTGACCACCTTTGACGAATTTTTTGGGTACCTTACGCATAAGCCATGAATCCATTCAAGTGCGTTCTAGGATCAGGGTAGGGTCTAGTGTAATGTACGATACATTTTAAGTCGGATAGCCAGTTAGCCCAAAATCGAAATTTTCCTGTAAATCCCGTAAGGTCCTTTTAATACATAAAGCACAGTCTTAAATTTACTCATTTACATAGAATTCAAATTAACGACACGACCCGGAAAATATAAGAAATAATAATTTAATTTGCTCATAACAAGGTTAAAAATGATTCATTGGTGAGCAGTCTGATTTAATTGGTGAGAAAAAAGAGCCAGTTGGTGAGAAAAACCCAGGTGATGAGCTTTAGTTGGTGATCGTTCAAAGCTTCCTCGTATTTTAGCCATGACAAAATGCGACTTTCGATTCGACGAATGTAATACGTATGTAATGTACTTTAGTAAGTATACTAATTGTAATTATATACTCTCAATTACGATCTAAACAACGAATTCAAATAATAACGCCTCAATATAAGATATACACAGTAGAAAGGAGTTGACACAAACAAAGAACAAAATGAAGACGAAGCGAAAACAGATGTTGTTTTTTTTTGTTTGTTTTTTAAGTACTTTATAATACTACAACCAATTCCCGGAGTTTTTTTTCTCTATATCTTGATATAAGAGTAATAAGTCCAGATATGGCCCTTAGTCCTTAGATCGAAGCAGTTTAAAAGGACTCAATTGAAATTCAATTAGCGATGTGATTAGTGCTCACTGAACTTCAAGACAGAACGGACACACTTGTTCTTATTGAAAACCACAGTCTGATTCAACTAGACATAGCGCAACGAACCAAATGTTCTAGCAATATATTTATGTATAACATTGATGGTTTTAATATAGCCCTATAATACCTATCCATGTATTATAGTAGATTATCCAAGTTGTATACGTAGCAGCAGTATGTACCGTACCTGTATGTAGATAAAATACGCACGCGTGACTAAAGTTCTTTTTTTTATGAAATTGTACGTTGGGTGATCGTTATCTCGTAAAATAATCATTTCCTTTGAAAAAAAAAGACCGAAAAAATCGAAAAGATCCGATTTTTTCCGCGAAAAGATCACCGATCTTTTTGATCTTTTCCCTATACGCTATACCAAGCTATGGGGTATACATCTGCGTCGAGAAGAGTTGAAATTTTGAAAAGATCATAAAAACAAAAAAATCTATTATCATTGATATTACCCGTGCCAACCCTGCTTTTAGCATATATTTTTTTCAGTTTCACACTTAATACTTAACATTTTGCTTTCCACATTGCGAAGAATATGAGCCCAACAATGGAATCGTACTGTTGGTCCCGGAAAAACTAAGTTGAAGCCATTAGTTATGGCCGGGGCGCAGTCCGCAACCAGAGCCTTCGGGGCGTAGGGCGGGTCATCCGGCAGTCCATGCTTAATACTGTTAAAAATGAAGGGGAAGTCATCGTCTTCTTCTCCATAGGTAACGGCTAGTCCAAATGGATGAATTCTGATTTAGTATTACAAAGATGCTCAATAGATCTCCAACCTGTATGTGTCCTTCCAGTCTGATAATTCATACTGCCGCTATAAATATTTAAGGTTGCATACTGTAACTGCGTCTACTACTATTGATATTATGTATGAAAGTAACTTTTTTTAACCTGCAGGAGCGTAGACCATACCATTTGCATAATTATCTGTGCTAGATTGTATAAATATAAAGAATAAGCACCGATACACATTTTTAAAAAGAATAGTATAAACGAAACCAGATTCGTTGGTTCGTTGTCTATGTTGATTAAATACTGATTAGATGTATTTAATGTATACAGTAATGCAAGTTATATGGAGGGGCAGCGATGAAGTAAACGAATTTGCTGGAAAAGTTTAGTGGGGACTTTTAGTTTAATAGCAGGGTACGAAAATCATTTAGTGGTCAAAGTCAGCACTTCAGACTTTTAGCAAATTAGCAGGTCAAAAGTGTATTATTAGTGGACACGTTAATATTAACGAAAAAAAAACTCTTTTTGAGTTCCTGCGGTCACATGTTAGGTCTAAATGGTCAAGTGTTATTAGTGTTATACATTTTTGAAATCTATATCCAATAAGCTTTCCAACGATATGTCACTTGTCGGTGTGTGACCGATGACCTTTGACCCGGTCACTCAAAATCAAACTCCTTTCCGCAAGTAGCCACAAGTTCAAAAATCATTATTAATTAGTAGTACTATAACACACATAATAGAATCAGAAAAAAATTATGGTTAAATGGTTAAACTTTAGACTTTCCAGAATTAGCAGGTCAATAGCAAACTATTAGTGGACGCGTCAATATTAACCCAATTATGAATACTCCTCTAATTTAATTTAACAGTTCGTGACGGGATCATTTGAAACGGATTTGGAACAAGCACTAACTGAGTCCAAGTTAGATTTCAAGAAGGAACAAAGCCGTTTACGCGCCGAAACCAATGTGAAGGTAGTTAAGTCCAAGAAAAAGATTCCAGTGCCGCTTTCACAGTTCAATGAGATGGTGAATAGTCCAAACGGTATTAATCCTGCTTCTGGAAGCTCATCATTAATTGCTCAAGACGATGATGCCCTTATGCAGCAGTTCCGAGCTGAAACTCAGCTGGAGCTTGAACGCGAAAAACAAGTCAAAGTTCAGCAAGATTTGGTTGCAGCTCATTA
The DNA here is from genome assembly GCA_034696285.1 of Hypogastrura burkilli. Lineage (NCBI taxonomy): Eukaryota > Metazoa > Arthropoda > Collembola > Poduromorpha > Hypogastruridae > Hypogastrura > Hypogastrura burkilli. Next base: position 5,788 of record JAQFZY010002638.1, read on the forward strand.
TTCGGTACGGCCGTAGTATTTTCTATTATAGGTCATTCTCTAAGAACGGTAAGATCAAGACAAAAACTTACACAGGTCTGGAAAGGAATTGGGGAAAACCTAGACGGCTCCCTCCAACATGACTTGGGTCCTGTCAAATTCTAGTAGTAAATTATATTATTTGTTTCACTAGGAGTTTGGTTATGCAGCTATTACCCAGGAGCAGTCGCGTAGTCGCCAGGAAATTAAGATAAAGGAGGACACGATTACAGAATTAACCACAGAGAAACAACAGCTTGAAAAGGAGTTAGAGTTACTTAAAATACGCTTCAAAAAGTTGTGCAGTGTCCTGAGTGACGCAGAACGTAAGTGTGTCTCAGTATGCAACAATAAGACTAGATCATTTACTTTATGGTCCTAATGAGTGTTTTTCCGCGACGTGTAGTTAAAGAAAAAGTTGGCCTAATAAGGGATCTTGAGAAAATGACTCAAGTGAATAAGGACTTAACCGAAGAGGTTCGTAGTGTGTATTCGGAACTAGAACAAGAAAAATCCAAATCTCATTCCGCCGTTACGGAACTTCGGAAAATGCTTGATGTATGTGTGAGAGGATGTTCTTATTTTCCATTTGGGTGGTATTACCGTATTAACGTAGTAAAGACGGTTACGTAATTGGTTTGTCCGTCTGTCTGTCTGTCAAATTGTTTCCTTTATGTCCTACTTAACTGTGTATAATAAGAGCCTAAGTGCGTTCCTTCGACGCGCTCGTTCTACCGGCACCTCCTAAGACCGATTATCATACAAAGGAATTTTTACAACGCTTAGAAAGATCCAATTTATCGCTCACTCCATGCTGTATTTCCTCCTAAAAGCAGCCAAGTCCTGGGAAGCAAAAATATTTGACATGGCTCTTTTCACGGGTCACTTCATTAAGCGTGTAACCAGTTTTAAATTGAAGGTTTATGGGCGATCAAAGCATGTTTTTAACCTAATTGTCAAACTGAATCCTAAAGCCAACAGCAACACAGATCATATTTCATAGAAAAATGCTACTATTTAGAAACAACACTACACATAGGGCTCTAAATTTACAAAAGATGAAGCGTGTATATATTGCTCATTATTGCCGTTCCTGGGCTTATAGACTAATGAGCAGCTGATCAAGAAACAAGAACAAGTCATAAAGATATTCATATGAAAATTCTAGTAATGAAAAGCATAAGTAAATATTTGGCTCTTTGCATTGCATTGCATTCCAAACAGAACTCAATTTTCCAAAGCTTCTTTGGCTGCTATATTAACGGTGACACCGTCCTGTTAACCGTCTAGTTGTGTTGTTGTAACAGCAACGCTGGCAGTGTAATTTATAACGCTTTGTTTAGTCTTAAATAGCTTTCCTTTAGCGTAGCGGTTTTTGATATTTGATCTGTTCTATTGTTCTGATCTGAAATACTTAGACGTGTGGAATCTTTGCGGGACTGATAAAACTGATTTAGCGTTTTAGATTTGAGGAGTGGAAACTAGTCAAACACCATCTAGACACCTTATAGTCAACGGAATGGCTAGCTGAAGCAATCTATGCTTCCACGCAATGCTCTACTCCGCTAATTATAACATGCTGGCCAAACAGTTTATCGTTAAACGTTAATTCGGTTTATGTCAGTTAATACTGTTTATTAGTAATTAGCTCTTCTTCCACGTCACCTGTTTACTGATTCGGTTTTTTATCATTACCCACAGCAAAATAGACGTCGCACACACACTCAAACGGATCTCTGAACCTTCGAGATGTACGTAAACTCCAGTTTTAATTGTGTACGCACAATCAGAGCAAGCTGTGAAAATTAAATGCCGACTCCAAGTACGAAAAGCTAGCTGCCCTTGTTCTCATAATATAATACGATTATGGTGAATTGATTTATTATTTTACCTAAGTCAATCACATGCTCTGTTTCGTATCATTAATTAAATAATTGATAAATGAGCAACTGTTCAACTCTATTAAAGTGCCTTATGTTCTAAGTTCCAGTACTTCACGTTAAAGGACCAGGCACTTATCTTATGGCAAATCCCCCTCATATAGATTTCGCTACAACTTAGCATACTTACTTACGTAATTTATCTTCCTGAACAACGTTTCTATAGGAACAATTGTCGTCTCTCGACTCCTAGACCCTCTACAGGTCATCGGAGGTCACATGGGGTAAAAATCCCCCTCAGATCGATTTGCCTGAAACTTTGTTTACTTGCGTATCTTTTAATCTTGAACAAGGTTTAAATGAGCTTAATGAAATTTTACATCGTACTATCCTTCGAAGTAAGAATTGATTTAGAAGCGAATTTTACCACATGTGACCTCCGATGACCCGTAGAAGGTCAATGAATCGAGATACGCCTTTGAAGTCTATTTAAACCTTGTTCAGGATTAAAAGCTACGTAAGTATACCAAGTTTCAGGCAAATCGATCTGAGGGGGATTTTCACCCCATGTGACCTCCGATGACCCGTAGAAGATCAAGGAGTCGAGATACGCCTTTGAAGCTCTTTAAACCTTGTTCAGGACTAAAAGTTACGTATGTATACCAAGTTTCAGGCAAATCGCTCTGAGGGGGAATTTTAACCCCATGTGACCTCCGATGACCCGTAGAAGATCAAGGAGTCGAGATACGCCTTTGAAATCAATGTAAACCTTGTTCAGGACTAAAAGTTACGTAAGTATACCAAGTTTCAGGCAAATCGATTTGAGGGGGATTTTTACCCCATGTGACCTCCGATGACCCGTAGAAGATCAAGGAGTCGAGATACGCCTTTGAAACTTATTTAAACCTTGTTCAGGATTAAAAGATACGTAAGTATACCAAGTTTTATGCAAATCGATCTGAGGGGGATTTTTATCCCATATGACCTCCGATGACCCGTAGAGGGTCAAGGAGTCGAGATACGACAATTGCGCCTATAGAAAAGTTGTTCAGGGTGATAAATTACGTAAGTATGCTAAATTGTAGCGAAATCTATCTGAGGGGGATTTGGCATAAGATAAGTGCCTGGTCCTTTTGTAAGGAGCGCTTATCTTAATAGGAAAGCCCAACTCGTGAGCAGTTCTGCTGACGTTGAGTCCTATAAATAGTTAGTACAATAACATTTATAAATGTGTGTAATATGTGTACTAAGTTAATTACTTGCTGTTATGCTCTGTAAGAAACTATCAGTTCAATTCCTGATATTGGTATTTCATTTATGATGTCAGCTGAATCAATCGTAATGCCCTCCTTCATGTGACTCTATGAATTTTGTTTAGAGTGTTAGAACTATTGACTGTTTCGAACCAGTTAAATAATGTGTGTGAGACAACTCTCAATTAATTGACATTTATTTTGAGTATTTATTCGAGATTACTCAATTCTATTATGTCACCACTTACCACCTAAATTATTATTTGTTTCAACACAAAGACATCAATTAAATAAAGTGATTTTTGTAATGTGGTTAAATCAGAACATGCGACAACTTTGTTTGCTAGGTTTACCATGTTAATTGTTCGGAAGCTTGTCCATTTGTGGAAAGATAACAGCTAAATGGTGCTGCTTATAGTCTTATCTGTTATCTGTTACCTGTCGCAATGTATTTTAAATTGAAACGTGCGATACGGCTGAAAAATCCAACAGTTCAATGCTTTATTTATACGATGTAAAGGGTTGAAATTCCCCATTACTATTAGGACAGTTGAGCTTTTAATCCATATTTTAAAAAATCCAGCAGCAAATTATATTATGAGGGGGATATTTATACTGAGCGTGGCTATGCTTTTTGCGATTGCTGCAGCGCAGACCTTAGGTAAGAGCATGTAAACGTAGCGTAGTTGCTGGTAAGGATGCATTATCGAATAGGATCAGTTATGAGAAATTATTGATTAATTGAATAAAGTACTGAAATGACTATTCGTGCTTTCAACATCTGTAGAGCAGTATAATGTGGACACCGGGAGTATCTCCGTTTCTGGAATTTCATCTGGAGCCGCGATGGCGTCGCAATTTCATTTTTCGCATTCAAATGAAATAGCAGGGGCAGGGATCTTTGCTGGCGGTATGGAAGTACAGTAATTCAGGACTTTTGGAAGCCATTGACTCATGTCTCATTTCACATTGGACCCTACTACTGGCAGTTCCGTACTGCTGCGGATATGGAGGAGTAGCTACTGCCTCAGTCTGCATGCTGACTCCTGACCTGGTCAGCGTTCCGTTTTTAATATCCGAGGCAAACTCGCTGGAGAATAGTGGGCTCATTGATTCTACCACTGGGATTAATGGAGATCGTGTCTACGTTTTCCATGGATCAGAGGATTCCACGGTTCTTCCTGGTGCGAATATATTCTCACTTCCTCTGTAGTTATAGACGATGTACCATACTAACTATAGGTGTACATACATATGTATGCATACGTATGTAGTACCTACTTATACATATATGGTTATGGTATCAAGTACCAACCAATAACCGTACCTGCTTGGGTGAGTGGCTGTCGAGAAAGTACTACAAAATTGCGTGCCTAAGTTCGTAGTGATGGCTTCCGAGGTACCCTTAAGTACCTTACATAGTAATTACAAAACTTTTATTTCACCGGGAACCCTTTAACCTTTCCTACAAGGTTCCTTGACAACAATATTGAAGTTAGGTTATTAGGTTGTCTCATACTCACTTTTCAAACTTTAACTTTTAGGAATTTACACCTGTAGGAAATTTTTCTTCCATTCGAGAATGAGTAGCAGAGGCATCGTCTTAGCAACAACGTAATGTATGTACCCACATACATACATAGATAAAAAAAATGCTCCTGTAAAAAGTCGCTGAGCATGCCTGAGTGTGCTCTAAAAAGGACGAAACAAGTTCAGTTCACATTAACCCTGAACAATTTTTTTTAGAGTCAAAGTTCGCGAAGGTCCCTTGGCTAGTCCTGATTCATGATACGGCTGTTAAGATTACTCAGAAGCGTATTTGCACTTTAATTGGAAATATTTAATTTATAGTAGCTGTATTGCTTGCCTGTTTTATTACAAAAATGGTTTTCCCAAGTGACCTTCGTGTACTTTGACTCTAAATAAATTGTTCAGGGTTAATATGAACTGAACTTGTTTCGTCCTTTTTAGAGCACACTCAGGCATGCTCAGCTCAGTGACTTTTTACAGGAGCATTTTTTTATTTCCGAATTTTTACTGGTTACAACTGATATCATAAGTCATGTTTCAAAACCGCAACCATCATTGCACTTAAACATATTTTATGAGTATAAATATTAGCGCTGTCATGGGTGATGGATGATGCATATCAGAGTGCACTAATACAGATGGTGGGTATCAGAGTTCCCTATATAAACGTGTGTTAGGAAATATGCCCCAGATCGGTTCGCAATAGGTCAGATATCTCCGGAGTCATTTGACCTACAGAGGTCAAATTAAGTTTGTTTGAAAGGTAATTGTATGATCTACAATAATTTCAATATCCGGAAGCCCTATTGGTGTGGGAAGT
>JAQFZY010002639.1:0-11287 GCA_034696285.1 Hypogastrura burkilli
CTTGACCCTAAAAATCTGACCAACTAAACTTGATCACCGGATTGGTCATAACTTTTTGTGTGATCTTTTTGGTAGGCATTGGTTGAGAAATATGTCTGGAATCGTGCGTTCTGCCTAGAGTCTGTTATAATTTTATAATAGATAGAATACGCCCTAATATTAGTGCTACCCCCAAAATATAGACTTTAGCCCGTAAGCATAAAATATACAAATGAGGACATCCAGATTTTGGGCACACATTTTTGTAGTCAGTTTAAACATGGATTCATAATTCATGCCCAAGTGCCCAAAAATATAGATTTTAAGTCTATGCATTGTTGGGCAGCATTGAAAAGAAGCCTTTCCTTTTCAGAGAAACGCTTGAGAGCAACATTGCGGTCTGGCGGGTCATCCCGCCCTTTGCCTTTGCCAACACGGCTCGAGTCATTCCCTACGCACATTTCAATTTCAACGTGAACGGGACGGCGGACGTGGCCGGATGGGGCGGCAGGTAAATCCTAAAATTAAACTAATTTTGAAATTTAGTTTTTAAAAAAGAAAGAAGGAATTAATTCTGCAATAATAAATCTCCTTGAAGGTCCGTCAACGACCCCATCGGGCCCCGGACCCTCATAAAGGGCACCGTGAACATCATGAGTAACGCGGCCTGCCAGGCCATCTACGACCTCCCCGCCAACCAGCACCTCGGGGTCACGATAGGGAGGACCCAGGTCTGTGCCGTCGGGCCCGTAAGTGACGTCTGCTATGGGGACAGCGGGGGCCCGCTCATGTGTCGTCGGGCCGGGATCTCCATTCTCTGTGGGCTCGTCTCAGGGACGGGGAAGTGTGCTCGGAATCAACTGCCCAAAATCTGTAAGTGTGCCAATAAGGAAATGGTGATATTTAAACGATCACCAAATAATTCGAAATCTATCACAATTTGAAGCAGATTACAGCAAACTACTCACCAGAGATTTGAAACTTTTGCCAAAATATTATTTATTTTACAATAATACAAGGAATTGAAATTCTTTTCTTTGTAATATTTGAAAACCGTGGTGAGGGAATCTGCTCTAATTGGTGAGAGATTTCGATTTAATTGGTGATCGTTTAAATATTCATCTACGGAAATCTAGATGTTAACCAAATCTCGTACAAAACAGGCTTGATTCGTCTATAGTTTCTGGGGACCATTAATCTGTTTTGATTTAAGGCTCCTTATTTGAAACTTTCAGATACCCGGACCACAGTATTCTATGACTGGATCCAGGTCAACACAACGTGGTAGACAAGCTTGACCCGGCCTGTATCCTGTTCCTGTATCCTGGCCTTGCAAATACATACGATTTCTTTAATTTTAATAAAATAATTAATAAGGAAATATCAACCTTACTATTTTATGGCTAAAATCCTATAAGTGCCTATAGGCACTTTTTTTCCACCCCAACCCCGAAAACGGCCAACAAGCTGAAATGGCACCCTTTCAAAAGTTGGCTGTAGTAACCTAACTTAACTTAACTTAACCTTACTTAACTTAACTTTACTTAACTTAACCTTACTTAACTTAAACTTTACTTAACTTAACCTTACTTAACTTAACCTTACTTAACTTAAACCTTACTTAACTTAACCTTACTTAACTTAAGCTCACTTAACTTAAACTTACTTAACTTAAGCTTACTTAACTTAAGCTCACTTAACTTAACCTTACTTATAATTAACCCTGACTTAACTTAATCTAACCTAACTTAACTTAACCTAACCTAACCTGCCTTAACTTAACCTACCTTAACTTAACCTAACCTGCCTTAACTTAACCTAACTTAACTTAACCTAACTTAAACTAACCTTACCTAACCTGATAGCATCATTAGAATTAGGTTAGGTTACCTCGAATTTTTCGCGTAATGGTAAGTTGTGTAAAAAGATCCCAGAACATAGTTGTGGCTATTTCGGGGTTGGGGTGTAACATATACACCCTAGTAGTATACTTTTTGTCCAACAGAGCGGATTAAAGAATTTTTTGAATAATTTGGACGCCGAATAGTTTATTTTGGAAACTTATTGAAATGAGATGACGGTTTCTTATATTGGGCAGTTCTGCGCTAGTGGTCTTGTGCTGTATGTGTAAATAAATAAATTCGAATAGAATCTGTAGAATGTACAAAATCCTGGTTCTGCCTTATAATTAAGTTCCCGCAACGGCCTTCCCGCACCGGCACCGCCAGCCACTTGAAGACAGGTGTCTCTATATTGTTGTAGGTACTTTGAGACTCAATTTTTCTGTAGCAGACTCAGTCCCCAACATCTGCTTACTCTTTAGCCTAAATATGTAACACTTACCGCCCTTTCGGCATCCGTGGTGGTCTACATGGGTTTCCCTCCCATTACAATAGGATTGTGGAGGATTCCGCCGGTGTACTCCATATTGCAACGTAATGTGTGAATGAGTCTTCCCCCTCCATCATCCGTTCCCAATGCGTTACGCAGATCCCAGATCTGTAGCTCCTTACTGCTCCAAGAATCCGAATCTTCTCCTTAGTCGGCTTCCGGAGGCCGGCTGAGATCCAGCATCTCCCTATTCTGTTCTGGTCAAAGTTTCCAAAAGTCAAGACAATAGGCATAATAGACAGTGGACCAATTTCGAAGGATTACGCATACAATACGCGATCCATTATTTTCACAAGGATTTAGCTCACAAGACACCAAATTTGAACTTAACTGTAATGATTGTCCTTCTATTCTTACACTTTAATCGAATATTGTAACTGACGTGGAAGTATTGTGCAAAATACGTGGAATATAATGCGGTACTTTTGTTATACGTAAAATTCGGTTTCGGAAATGGCGACCGGTGTCAGGCCCTGTAACGCCATTCCACTGCTGCAAGTCCTGATGATCGGACTGTGCGTGACGATTAGTGCTAGTGCTTCAGTAGTTATGGAGCCAGGCCAGGCCTCAATGTCAGCTCCTAATGACACGGAAGAGCTGCTCGGAGACTCGTCAACAAGATTAGTCCTAAGATTAGCCCAGTGTCGGGCTAATTGCTTGAAAGAGGTAAGTCAGCCTAGGATCCAGTCTCGCTTGAGCCCTGTACAAATGTATTTGTATTTAATGTTGCCCGAAAAATATAGATTTTAGCAAAAACCAAAATATGGACATGAGATGTCAACCAAAGATTAATATTGAATCGGCTCAGCTTCTGCCCTATGAATTAGATGGTACCGGCAAATAATGCGTCCAATATTTATATTTCCTCACTTGCACATTTTATGGATATGGGCGAAAGTATAGATATTTGGGTAGCAGCAATAGTAAGTATTAAATCATTTTAAAATGACCCTATGTACAGTTTACAATAATATTTAATGCATAAAACAAATTAGAATTTAGTTTAAATTCGGTAAAGGACCTTTACGTTACGTAAACACTTTACCAAATATTCCATTTCCCGCAATGAAGATTTAAACGGACGTTCTAACGCTAATCTAACCTAAGCTAATCTGGCCCTTGGTCTAATACAATTTATAACAGTAGCTTGAACGCCAATTGGAAATATGTATATAACTTTATAAGTGACTTTGTATCGATGTAAAAGTTTAATAAGTTCTGTCAATCGAGACAATAAGGATTTTAAATGTACCAAATTACTAAAAATTAAAATTTAATATTTGTCATACACAACCAAAGTTAAAACATGAATTACTCTCACACCTAAATCGCTAATTATTGAGGAATCTTGAAACGACCACCAATTAATTCCAAATCTCTCACCAATTAGAGCAGATTTCCTCACAAAGGTTTTGAAATAATTCAAATATGATTTAATTCCGATAATTATTGGTAAATAAGTAATCTTTTGATCGTAATAAGTTTCTAATGAATGGTGAGTAACTTGCTGTACCTGGTGAGGAAACCTGCTTTAAACGGTGAGAGAGTTAGAATTATTTGGTGATAAATAGTTTAAATGGCAGCCCTAATTATTTCATTTTTTCTATTCTCACAGTTCAGCAATGGAACCGAAGCCGAAGGGAACTCAACGGATCCCTTTACGAAGAGTGGAGACATGTTTATGGTACGTTTAGGTCTATTATTTGTAAGCCTTGACCCTTGACATCCTCTAAGTGTGATGTAAATACTTCAAGCGTACTGATTACATCAAATACGCAGTCTTGGCCGGATATTTATGGGACTCCTTGGGAAAGTGTCAACTTATTTACATTACGGGGTCACATTATGCCTTTATGGTTATGGTTCTGTTGTGGAGAGCCTCATATTTAGGCGACTGACTCCGGTAAATAAGTCTTGGGCCGTGTCCATGAATTATAGAGGCCCCACCGCCGCCGCCGTAATTTTGTGTGAGTCTCTGGAGACGATATTAGTTTTTGACTCATTGTGGCTCCAGAGGAAGAGACTCCAGCTCATACATATTCATTAGTATGGGCTCGCTAAATGAGGAGAGCTCGGCTGGGGAAGGATCCCCTTGGTTCGGATTATAAATTCAAGTATGGGAGAACCAAAAGGAGATACAGAGTCTTATTTAGCTGGAGCTGATGACAGGAGGGCTGGAGAAAAAGTCTCGAAGGCTTCATGTAAATAGAAATAGAGCAACTTTTGTTGAAGGGCGGAGAAAAACTTTTGTTGATTTCGGTCGGACTTGGCAAAGTGTGAGACATGCATTATTCAGGAGCTCCTGTTACTAGGGCTGGTTCACACTGGGTTCTGGATTTTAAAAAAAGTTCCGTTAATTTAAAGTGCTAAAATCCAGACTTTAGCAAGCTTTAGAACGACTACAATGAACGTATAATTTATGAGCCTTGTATTTATTGCTGCAATGCTGCAATGCTGCATAAAAATACAGATTTTATCCCCAAAAATTGTATGAATTGGGTATGAATCCCGTATTTACTGAAAAAGAATGTTTGGGAAAGTAAATATCGATATTTGCTCATTTTTATATTTTATTTCGGGATAAAAGCTACAATTTTTAGCACCATTAATAATTTTTTACGTACAAAATTTTTATCTTTGACAAAGATTGGGAATGTTTTTGTTGGGCTAAAATATTTACGACTTTAAAAAAGTATGGGATTTGCTGGCGGATATACGACGAATTTTTGTGCAAATTATGATTGTTCTGAAGCTATAAATTTTGTGAAAAATATTTGCCAACTTTTGGTATGTGGATACAAGCCCTGACTGAAATATTCTGGTGACAGATCTGAGTTTAATTCCTTATGCTCAATTTTTGTTTATTTACTTAACTCCCGTCCAATATTTTGAAATTTAATTTTAAAGACACACCTGAAATATATTCAACTCAGTTCTGTTTGTTACTTTGCGAAATCGACGATGTATCCGTGTAATATCTGAAACGCACTAAGTTCTACTACATGTTAGACCATACTCCATAATTCATGCTCAAAACGTCCCTCTTAATTGGATACTCGGAATTCATATTCATACAGAAGGTACGCGTAAATAAGGGACTTAATATTCCGCAAGAAATGGTTCTGAGCTACTGTAATTCCGTGCCATGTGTCATAGTCAGAAGGGGCGTCTTAATGCAAAGCAGGCGACAACGAATTTGGTTACAATGGAACAGGAAGGTGCTGAGAGGGAACTCTCCAAAACTTCCTAATTTTAATTGAGTCCCGCCTCTAATAATTATTTACTGTTCTGCTCCTGCCGTACCCAAATTATTCTAAACCGAAAACTTGTCTTCTCCACAAAAAGTAGCCTAAAGTTTTAAGATTGGATTTTCCAAATTGAAGTAAGGACTCGGATTAAGATGTGATTATTAGGCGGGCTGTCAATTTAGAACCCGTGCCTCCTTGATAATAAAATCCGCCCACCTGATTTTCCCAAAAGACACACCTTGGGAAATTGGGCTCAGAATCTAATTTGCCTGTTCATGGTTCCGTAGGAGGAGTGCTGGACGGCCTGTCACCAGCTCGAATATGAGAATAGCACGGAGTCAGGGGCCGGAAGGAACAATTGGATTTGCTCGACAAATTCGTCACTTTGCGTAAGAAACAGTCACTTAAATTACGTTGAGGAAATTAAGTCATGGGAACAAAATTGGCCGCGGGGTTTTATATGCTCCCGAAAAAACTTTAAATTCTTACAAAATTCGGGTATGACATTATGAGGCAGAGTGCGGCCCAATGTGTGCGTTACATTAGTTTATGAGACGGGAGTCAAGATAGAGCCGAAGCATAAGAATTAACGAGTCGTTAAATTAGTTTCAGGATTTTTGCGCATTCCGGGCTCAGAAAAAAGGAGGCAGACGGGGGGAACCTGTGCGGGACGAATTGGAGCGTAAACTTAGGAAAGGCCTAAACGATTATGGGAGGAAAAACAAGTTAATTAAGATTGGGATGGGGCTAATGGCTCGGCCTAATCTGGCCTCAGTGTTATAAAAAGTAACTGATTTTCCCAAGCCATGCGTGGCATGTCTTTAGAGGGAATCATAATATTTGTCAAGCCGCGCGGTAGGTAGTCGTCCTATTCTCAAATGTGCAGAGGAGGCTTTTGAGGGCATTTGGAGGAAGATGAAGAGGTAAGCGAGAGTGTTAATGAAGATTATGGCCAGGAAGCGTGAAGGCATAATAATAATATTAAAAATGAGACCCCACTTTCCTTCATGTTAAGGCGCAAAATATATCCCGGATGTATTTTGTCGGCAGCTAAATTTGGTCAATAATGCTGTCGCGACTTTAGTTCCTTATACTATTACAAAGTCCTACCATTTGCTGATCAATCATTGGTTGCAGACTGAGAATAGTCTAAGACATTGGACTGGCTATAGGATAGGCTGTTGACAGACTTCAGATTGTTAGCCGACGATAGACTCCCACTGTGACAGACTGTAGAGAGTACACTGACTATAAGCTGCAGACTGACTGCAGACTCTTTGATGATTCAAGTTCAAGACTCTATATTGACTTCAGGGTATCCGCTGATTGTTCCCTAATTGTAAACTGACTGCCAGACTCTTCTCGGACTATTGACTGTTTACTGACTTCAACGACGTTGTTTATTATAAAGCGTTGACTGACCACAGAATGTTTGTTAGCTATAAATTGATAGCTGACTTTGGCGTATTGTGACTGCAGACTGCTCATGGACCACCTACCGTTTGCTCTCTTATCCGTTGGCTGCCTTTAGACTGCTGACTATAAAGTGTTGACTATTGACTGACCAACGTTTGTTGGCTATGGGCTGCTGACTCAGTACAAAATGTTGGGCAACTATAATTCGCAGCGTGTTTGGTACTTTCATGACTAAAGGATGTCGACTAACAAGAAACCGCGCACTGACTACAAACTATCGACTAGCTGATTATAGACTACGCACTGACCTGTCGGCTGACTAAATGTACATTGTTCACTGGTTACAGAATGTGAATGATTATACGACAGACTGTTGACGGGGTGACTGACTACAGACTGTTGACTGACTACAGAATGTTGACTGGTTGACTGACTACAGACTGGGGTTGAGCGCTAGACTGACTGCTAGCTGACTACTTACTGACTAGATACAGGGGTTGAACCCTAGACTGACTGCTGACAGATCATAATACTGGTATGACCAGATGATTACAGACTGCAGACGAATCTGACGACATATTCCAAAATTCGGTTAAAAAAAATTATAATCGGTTAAAATAGTCTACAAAAATTCGGTTTGTTATAATTGCCACTCACAAGATTTTTGCGTTCTTTAGAAATAGATTTCAGATTAAATGTAAAGGTCAACCATTCCTGTATCCTGTCTACGCAGGTAAACTATAACATACGAAAGTATGTCCCGCAGGTCCCCATGCCGCCTATTCCTCTTTCTCCTTAACATGCCTGAGTCATTTGGGAGGTGATCCTATTTTTTCTGTCTCTCTTGTTTTGTTTTGACAGAGTAAGATTAGTGGAACTTTTTCCCTGGCTCCCGGGTTTCCTTTGGCTTTCCCGTTCCTGGGATCCTTCTTTATATTTCCTCTGTCTCGGTCTCTCTCCTTTTTAAGAGGACGATTTAGTATGGGCATGGCCGGAGTCAAAGACGTAATACGTATAGCCTCAAGCCATAGTCGCTGCTCAACTGCAGTCACGGCGTAAGCGTGACGTCGTCGTGTGGGTTATCTCTCCGGCTCGTGTGACATGATGACAGGCTGACTTCGTACTCTTTATGCTCTATGCCGCCCGCCCTGATCCAAATAAATGATATTCCTTGTTTATTATTTCTATTTAAAGACGACACTTCCGCGCACCTGCTGTCCGCTAAAGGATTCTATTTACTCTTCTTGTTCTCTAAATTGATCCTGATTCTGTTTTTTACTGGCTCTTGGCTATTGTACTTACTCCTGGAAAAAATGTGGATTTTTCCTTCAAAGAAATATGAGAAGTTCAAGGCGTTACTCCATTTCAACTTTTAATTATAGCTCAGAGTCTTAGCTAAGCTCCATAACCCCTTACATGGTCACCAAAGGTCACAACTCACAACGGCGAAATATGACTTCCCGTTATAAGGAATCCTAATTTTGATACTAGCTGCTAAAATTGTGCTGAACAAGGTTTAAATGGACCTCAAAGCCGTATCCCAACTACTTGACCCTTCAAATGGTCACCAAAGGTCATATCGCGGTAAGTAAAACTTTCCGTTAAATCTCTTATGACCATTTAAGAGGTCAAGGAGTAGAGATTCGGATTTGACGTTCCCTTAAACTATGTTCAGCACAATTTGAGCTGTTAATATACAAAATGAGAGAATTTTTAAAACCGAGTCATTTTTGTCCCATGTGACCTTCGGTGCCCATTTGCGGCGTCAAGGAATTGCAGTAATGCTTTAAGGTCCATATAAACCTTGTTCAGTACAATCCTTTCAAAGCGTTTACAAAGATCACTTTTTTAACGGAAAGTCATAACATCACCAATCACCACATGCATTCAGTGCTATGTCCTTTGGATTTTATAATTCACTTAAAAACGTAATTGGCATTGAATTTGCAAAACTATACACCGTTACTTTAAATATTCTAGAAACGTTATGTTATGTCAGATATAAACGCCGGACATAAGTTATAAAAACTGTACTAAATACTTTAACCGTATTAACCACAAATTAGGTGTCTCAAGACTTTGATTCAATCTGGTCTGGATGTAATCCAAACAGTATGGCTCAGTACGAGTGTGGAATATGAATCGGCTATGAGTCCATTATAAAACGACACAACTTTGTGTCGTATTTTTCGCTTCCTTGGAATAAAGTCTAAATTTTGTGTGCGGTCCTAATACTAAGGGAATTCTTTATGAGACAGTGCCAGGACTTTAATGTGAGACAATTGTCACCTTTTCTTCAAATTAATGAGGGAACATGAAACCGCACCAGAAAGTGTCTCCGAAGCATTCAAAGGAATGAGTTAGTTGGCGTCATTCTGGCATTAGCTCTGCCACGTTAGCAATGTAACTTAGAGGAAAAACTCCGGCATGACTTACTTTCTGACATTCCGTGTTCCGAGTCCCGGGTGTTCCCCTAAATAAGTCTCTTTTGTTTAATTTTTGTGCGGAATAGTTGAGCGGGTGCCAGGAGGCCTGTCGATTCCACGGGGAGACGGACTTAAGGCAAGCAGCGACGCTTAGGGCGATCCCAGTCGCAGCCACCTTGAGCCTCCAGCCTAATGGGACGCTCCATTGGCCGGCTCAGACTGGCCCGTACCTTGTATACACTGTGGTGGGGCATACGGGGGCGGGCTCATGGTCACTCCTGGGTCAAACCAAGGGGTCATGGATCCAGGTACAGGTTCCTGGGACTGTAGAAGAGCAGCACCTCCGGGTCCTTGTTGTGAGCCCTGAAGGGCTTCAAAGGGTACTCCGGCCTTCAAACACATATGACACGGCTGTGACCTCTGACCCCTGGCACTTGACCCTCAACTCCCTGGTCCATCAGAAGTGGCTGGTCCTGGCAGAGCTGAGCTGGAACTTCCAGATTTCCAAAAATCCCGCCGAGAGGTCAACCTTTTTGCTGACCTGGGAAGTGGACGGGGGCCTGGTCCGGGGGAACCTTGTGACGGACGGACGGGCCGTGACCATTAGCCTCTGGCCTGACAGCCTCTACTCTCTACAGGTAAGACAGTCGGAGTGACGAGTAGCATTATTAAGGGCCATGAGCATGGCCTCGTAGGCAATTTTTCCTGCTTGAAATTGCCAAAGTAAATTGGCACTGCCCGTTACCCGGGCTTCCCTTTATCTCTCTCGTGTCGTAATCGTAAATGACAATAATACGATTTAAGGGGGAAAGTCTTATTTTCGTATGTTAGAGGCTGCAAAGAAGTAATTTTTGGGCAGCACTAATATTAAGTTAAAGTAATATGGGCTGGCCCTAAATGTGACGAGAATTTCCGGTACTGGAATTTTACTTAGATACATTTGTGCTGAATATTTGCTTAGGCTTGCAAAAATGTCTGTAACTTATGCATAGCTTAACGCCCACACTGATTTCGACAGCATAGCATAGGCGGGGGATTTGCAAAAAAGTTCCATCTAGCTCGATAGCTATTTCTGATGTCTGTTAGCTCCCGATACCTGATGCCTAGAGCACATTATTTATATAAGAATATTGTAGAAGTTTCCCGATCCCGGTTCCCCGAAGTCCTTCATAGTTATGCAAAGCAAGGCATTCCGTACTTCAATCTGAAGAGCAAATATTGCCCAACTCCGGGCCGATTCCTATTATTTGTGTTCAGCGGGATTCCGACTACTATTTGTCCGTATGGTTACAAGTTACGGAGACTCCCAGCTTTCTTCCTGATTGGATTTATACTAGCGATTCCGGACGTCCGCTCCTCTGTTCCGGATTTACATAATTCTCTACACTTGTCCTTCGGCTTGTAGCCGAACAGGGTTCGAATAATAATTCGGGTTTCAAAATACGGACTCAATGGAATCAAAAATTCATTTGAAGCATGTTGTGCTGTATTTTTAAATTTAAAGACGGATATCTAGCAAATAATTTACTATATTGCTAGTTAGCTAAATATTCGTACCATAATATTCCCGTGATTGCTAATCCTCCAGCCATATTAGCGTTCTGTTACAAATTCTCACTCTAGTGTTAAATATCAACTCCCAAACTACTTAAAATTTAAAATTCAATGAGTATCTATTCTTAAGTAATATTAAGTTATCAATAATAATGTTAAGGAGATGTTATATGTAGGTAACGTAAAGGGCATGGGCAAAAGTTTTGACGCTCTGGATGGTTTATTTAATAAGCTAGGCTTTTCAAATTTTTTGCACTTATTCTTCGTTATACT
>JAQFZY010002640.1:0-11286 GCA_034696285.1 Hypogastrura burkilli
AGTTTACGTTTACATTCAAATATTAAGTACTATGCCTCTTATACATACACTAACCGGGTAACATATCGTATGAATCCGAGCTCAATATGAAACATTTATACTGAATTCCTCGATTTCGTTGCTTGGTAAAACGTGATTCGTCAACGGAGTTAGCTATACTCACTCCTACACACTGCAGTTTATTCTGATTAATCTGAAAGTCAGTCTTGGATTGTTACCTAAGCATGCAAGTTAAATATGTACCCATATAGTAGAAAATAGTAGCGAGACTTAATTGCACTTGCCTAAGTAATGGATCTTAAATATATTTTACAAAACAAACCCCACTATTGGAAAGATTTCGAGAAGATTTGGCAAGGACGATTCTGGCGAAAGTATATTCTAACAAAACCTAACTTAATCAAGCTTCAGCTCAACTTAACCTAGAATTTGTAAGCTTCACCGAGTTCGCAACAATCGCTTTGCCAGAAATTGAACAATATTTTGTTTACGAAACAACCTTTGCCAGGAATCCAATTTATAAGATTTACTTCAAATTCAATAATTCAATAATTCAAATTTTCTTACAAAGTTTTCACATTCATTGAAAGCTACAGTAGGTTATGACTAAGCTATTCGGATAGAATACATATATGCATGCATGAATACTGAATATCTACAAGCCGTAACATATGATGCGTCCATATATGAATATAAGCCGTAACAAATTATATAAATTTGGATAAAAACCGTCACATCGTGACAAAATGTTACTACTAATAGTGCAAACCTCAACAAATCGCATCCAAATAATGAATCCAACCCGTAACATAGTACTGTAGTGCTCATATATGAATTTAAATCCTGACATAGTACATACAAAGTGTTCGGCTTTGAATGGAACTCGTAACAGATCCACATGTAGTTGCGCTCAGGAACAAAGGTCCACACTCTTCATTATCATAATAATAGAGGCGCGAGAGTGAGAGTGAGGCCGGGAGCCATTCCAGAGAGCCTAGAGTACACGACGGGGAAAGTCCCCCTCCTTTCTCCCTACCAATCTCCCAGCTGAATCATACCCGGTAGGCCAAAGTTAAAGTCTGAGCATTTTAATACAAATAGGGACCTTTGGGCCATGGAGATCAGAGCAGCGGGTCCTCCCACCATTCAGATGGAGAGGACAATGCTTCTGGTCCCTCATTAATTCTTCAGGATTAAGCGTTGTTAGGAGAGAGGAGAGGGGCGCGGCGTGAAGCGGGCCGAGTGCCTAGGTAATAATAGACCCACACTCTCTGCCTCCCGGCTACTTCCCATTTAGAATAATGGGATGAGACACTCTGGATCATAAATATAAATTCCGCCACCCGAGAGCCAAACTTTCTATTTTGTAGGGGGCGGAAATCCGCCTGGCCCGACCCAACATCTACAGATAGGATTCATCCTGAGCCCATTATTACTGTGAAGCACGAACCTTTACACTAATCTCGGGCCCACCAAGTCACAATGACATGCTACGGGAATTAAAATACTTACTCTCACTCACCTACTATGACGCAGTAGGATATCGAGTTCTGCCACAATTGAGACCTAGCCTAACAGAAGCACCAACCCCACCCAACCTAACATCAGTGAAAGCGAAACCCCGAACAGCTCCGCTTAACACCAACCAAACCACGAACCAAGATTGAAGCTAAACTTAACCTTGCTTAACCAAACGAATGATATCTCAAACTTAACCCTGCATAAGCCAGGCTCATGAAACCTATAGCTTCACCTCACTTAACCCACTGTAGCCGAAACCCAACTGAATCCAGGTTAACCCAAACTCTAATAAAATCACCTTAACCCATCGTAAGCCCAACTCTGACTTAAAAAACGCTACCCAAACTCCGACTTTACCAAATTTAACCGAAACTCTAACTTTACCAAACGTAACCCAAGCTCTAACTTTATCCACTTTCACCACCTTAACCCAACTTTGCTAAACGTTCACCAACCTTAACGCAACGCAACCAAAACTCTAACATCAAACATCACCAGCGTTAACCCAACGCAATTCAAACTATAACTACACTAACCTTCACCTTAACCCAACTTAGCCCGAACCTTAAAGTCAGCCACAACAATCCTACCTAGTCCAATCACTAATTCCACCCACCTTAACCAAAGCTAGCCTATACTTTCGCCCACCTTTACCCAACCTAGCCTATACTTTCACCAACCTTAACCGAACCTGGCCTATATTTTCACGCACCTTAACCCAACGCAACCTAAACTCTAACTTCACCAACCTTAGCCAAACCTTGCCTAAGCTTTCACCTACGTTAAGCCGACCTGGCCTATACTTTCACCCACCTTAACCCAACCCAACCTAAACTCTAACTTCACCAACCTTAGCCCAACCTAGCCTAAACTTTCACCTACCTTAACTCAACCTGGCCTATACTTTCACCCACCTTAACCCAACCTGGCCTATACTTTCACCCACCATAATCCAACCTAGCCTATACTTTCACCTACCTCAACCCAACGCAACCTAAACTCTAACTTCACCAACCTTACCCCAACCTAGCCTAAACCTTCACCTACCCCTAACCCCAACGGACTTCACACTCTAACTTAACCCCAGTTAACCTAACCTAACTTCCAAATACTCAAATTATGGGTACGCCTTTAATCAGCCTGACCCTGTAGACATTTACAGACTAAACCCAACCCTGCTCAAACGCTGGAAGCTGGACACTGGGACCCTACCCTGGGCTACCAGGAACCACAAAAGGATGGCCAACTCGGTGAGCAGCCGAAGCCTGAGATTGAGAGTTACGGAGCTAGAGTGAATGGGGGAAAGAGGGAAAGTGACGGGGAGATGATGGGATAATGGGACGACGGGTGACGTAGGGTCCCTGTCTCCTCTGTCCCTGCTCAAAGGCCCCATTATCCGCGTCGTACTCTACTAGAGCAACTATAGTAAGGACAAGGAGACAGGAGAAGAAAGGGCTCTTACTTGGTTGGTTCCTGAGAGGTTGATTCCGCATGAGTTGCAGCGGAGACATTCCTCGTGATAGTGATTGTTGTCGTAGAGGGAGGAGGGCTCTGGAATTAAAAAATAAACTCTTCATTAGGCACAACCAAAGAGACGAATTCAGTCATCTGTCATCTACTAGAAATTAGGTCGAGCTGTCCCATGAGGACCCTAATTCAAGGAATCTGAAGACGCTTGATCATGCACTCTATAATTAGAACTTGGGGTCCTTCATTACGTAGTAAGTAGTAGTAACAATCAATAGCAACTAGTAATACTTTGATGCTACATACTCAAATTAGCTCCATCTTCTATTCAAGGCTCTATTTATGCGTCTATTTCAAAGCGTACGCCATAACTGGGTCGGATATAATTATACAGTATGATATTTACTAAATCCCGAAAATATAAGATTCATTTTATTTTTTAGCCATACTGGCCAATACTAGTGACGGTTAATTTAGCCAGCCCGAAGACCCAAACCGTAAAATGCGGTGCTTACCTCATTTTGAATCACCGACCGAAACGTTGGAGATAATGAACTTTCTCTAATAAGAACTACAATATAGTAGGTGTATTAGGATGTAAATGGAAATGGAAAGTGGTCGTGGTCAGGTATAGTATAATCTACAGTACAATGCAAACGGATACTGACATTGTTATTTATACAGGCCTCTGGTTATGGGCTGGAAATATGATCCGCTCGTCTGGATACTAGCCTAAAATACATCTTTTCATATCACATGCTGTATTAGGCTTTGGCAAGATTAATTAGATAATTAGCTGAGTAGCGGCTAGCCCCCATCACATTAGCCTATATCCGTCTCACATCCTTCGAGTAAACAAAAGTGATGGGCTTTCGAGCCCAAGCCCTTGGCAAATACAATACTTGCTAGTTCATCACATCTCGTATGCAGGGGTGCAGTAGGCAGAGTCCAATTCAGAATATTCTAGCACAATGGCTAGCCATGGTCTAAGCCATGTCAATAAGTTCTAATTGGATAGGCTCTACTATTAACCTTTTTCATTCATAAAAGCCAGGCATATCTCTAAAGTTCAAACGCTTGCTTACAATTTCAACCTAAAAACGAAATCGGCATTGTGGGCGTTGAACCCGGATCATATGCACTTAGCCAGTCACGGAAGGGAGATCAGCTTTGTAGCTATGAGCCATTTATAATAAAATAATTTGGAACTTTGGAAAGAGCTTTAAACCCAACCTATTTCGCCATTAGCAAAACAATAGATTTTACGATGAGATTTTGCTTTGATAGAATTTGACTTCTCAAACTGACCAGCCAGCCTGCATACTGTCCTCTTTACTAACGGATATGCAGAACATGCAAAAAGCTTGTATTTAAGTTGGTCAATATGTTATCCCCTAAATTGGACATACGGCTTATGGCGTGCCGGGTAGGCCTAAAATTAGGGTTTATTGAGCCCGTACCGGTAAGTCGCCTTTAAATATATGAATGGCGGCTAGTCCGCCTGACTCTCTCCTAATTGTCATCACTCTCCTAAGCGGAGGAGATTAAGCCATTCACGGGGCTCCCGAAGCAATAAACACATAATTGGACTGCAGGCCGTAAATACTAAACTGAGGCTCCTCATTCCCGTCTAATAATTGTAGGACATTCCTAGGGCCATTAGATGAGCCGTCAGGAATTTTAGGTGTCCCTAGTGCTTTCTCCGCACGCGGAAATTGAGAAATATTTAGTCCAGGGTTAACTCCAAGGAATTCCGAGTCGGAGCCTAGTAATGTCCTAAGCCACGGAAAATAATACCCCTGCATCTTTTCACCCTAAAAGTCCTTACTTATAAAGTTCACTCTATTTTCTGCTCCTAGGAATAATAATATGCGAATCTGCGGAGTGCACCTAAAATTCCTCTCCGAGCTCCAAGGCCCGAAAAATGGGTTATCGATCACCGATCAGGCTCGAAGGATGGAACACTTCAAAAATGGATTGCAGACTCCATTTCCAGTCCATGTTTGAGTACAGTCGGATTCGAATGCACAATATAAGGCAGGGACCTGGAACGAGAATTCCGGCCCCGTTATGCGTATGCTGCAAAGAATAATATTTTTAGGTTTCCGTTCTCCTAATGAGGCCCGTAAATATGAATAGGATGAAATGCATGGAAATGATGGCTGGACAAAGAGGTATTATGTTCTGCCAGGACCCAATCCCGGATTAATATCCGCACTCCGTTCACGAAGCTCAATAGGGACTTGATTGAGTGGAAAGAAAATGGTTCACTTAGGGAGACGACGGAGTTATCAAACTTGGAGAAAGGAGGAAGAGCATCTGGAGGAGACAGTCACGTAAAAGGAACATTTTGGAAAGAATCTATTATTTTTCTAGTACAGCTATTTATACGAAAGGTATTGCTTCTTTTCTCTCTAATACTCTGGGCCACGATATTCTAAAAAAAGTGCAACGGAAAGTTGTTGAAATGCAAGTAGGGAACGTGTGGGTGGCGATGTCGTGTCCTATTCCGTCCCATTCAAACGTTAGTTCCAAGTTTTACCGCCGGAAAATGCGCACTTCAACTCCCTATTCCGCATTCGAATTTCCCATTGAGCATGTGCATTACAAACTGAGCACTTAAATTCCCACGGAGTTCATTAATTAAAAGCTGAGCATTCGTAATCATAATTGAGCATGCAAATGGAAACTAAGCAGTGAAACTCCCCATTGAGCATGTGCAATGACCACTGCGTATGCGATTTTTCCCCTGAGCTGAAATTCAAGCATTATAAATGAACGCCGCATTGATCATGTTCACTGAAAAGTTAGCTTTCGAATTCCTCATTGAGCCTTCGTGCTGAAAACTGTACATTTAAATTCAAAATTGTGTAGTATATAAATTACACACTGAGCATTCAAATTTCCCCCTTTACTTAGAGAATGTGCTTTGAAAACGGAGGATTTAAATTCCTATTGCGCATGTGTTGTCGCAGCTGAGCATGCTAATTTAGCGCAGGGTACGGGCATTTCAAAGTGATCACTTACATGGACAATTTACCGAAGCAAATAGCGACAATGTAAGCTGATGTTATGAAATCAATTTAGCCTTCGATCTAGTTGTCTATCATGGATCAGTAATCTGTTTATGATATGGATCAACGTCTAAAGGAACTCGGGCTTAGCATAGCAGCTACACAAAGTGAGTTCGAAGAAAATGAATAAAGATGTCGAGAATTGGCTCGTTGTAGATTGTGGAGCCATAGTAACTACCTTCGTTTACACAACCAGCTCATCACTCTTCTATTCATAAAATGAGCGGAGCCAGCCCTATAAGCTTCAAGCTCCAACCAAGTGAGCCAAGCGTAAGCATATGAAGGTAATCAATCATCCATTTGTTTGACTCATTTTCATCTTTATGGCGGAACGGAGTATGTTCCCAAAATGTCTCTCTATGTAATCCTATCGTCCCAGTAGTGGTTTACATTAAAAATTCACTTTCTCCACATCACAGCATGGTAACATAACAAATTCTAGCCCGCGTGGATACGACAGGCGCTGGCACTTTTTATCATGTTTATCCGTTCCAGCAGCAACAGTACCGAAAAGACCTTGATCGTATATACTGCGTAATATACTATCACTGTATTTTTTTAAATAAAATTATATACCTACAATCATCTTCTGATACTAAATAGAGGAACCTAGAGAATTAGGATTCCATTCAGCCCTGACATCATCTCAGTCGCCTTGGAGGGCCCTATATCAAAATGCCCGGGATCAAAGTCGCCATTCCTTATTCTGCATGCAAGGTAAAATACAAATAGAGATTTATTAGGGACCAGGAGTGACAGTCGGAGTCCCAACAGGGATGAACCTTGGTGGACCTCATTTATTTTTGATTAGCGTGTAGAGGCTCAGACCAAATCAAGCATCCTTTGATCCAGCTACAGGAGGCACAGGAAGGTAAATCGCAATTATTTATTACAGTATCTAGCAAAATACAGAAGCAGAAGCTGTGACAAACCGTATGCTTTACATTACACTAAGCGAAAAATTAATCTGAGGGTTCAGACACTAGTTTCATTAGGCTCATAATTAAAACGAGTAGTGGGTGCCTACCTAATGCACGCATCAAAATGTATACATGCGTTGGATCTCATTTTAACCGTATAAGAACAAGCCCGCGCTAACGTGGAGTGCATAAAACTACATTTTTGAATACACGAACGGCACAAGGTAGTACATGTGCCACCATAACAGATCCGGAAAAAGGAAGCCACGTTAGCGCGGGCTTGTTCGGCTGCAATGCCTTCATCAGCATGATAATTTAGTTCAAAAATACATGGTACCAACAGATTTTACCGCGAAATTTAAACGACAGCTTAATCTAGGCTTGATTAGAATAAGTTCAATCTAACTCGCTGTTGGTCGATTACCTAAGTTGGGTACCTGTGCCTATGAAAGGTGCAAACTATCATAAGTCATAACCACCTTCAACCTATAAAATGTGTAAATGACGCTTTGCGTATATGATCCTAAATGACTGTGCTTAAAAAATACCTACAACGTTCAAAATAATCACTAACCATTATACTGAAGCACTGCTACGCCCCAGAATCTTCGGTGCTGACTATGGGCCGCTCTAATAGCTGCATAATTAATAATTAACCAAGCCAACACGGACATCTAAGAGCAGGGCCAAGGACTAGAAAAATGCCCGCCTACGGACCCGCCCCGGTCCTCCTGATTAATTCATACTTAACGACAGGGCCTCTGGGTCTTAACTACTCACTAAGTCCCGGGCACTCTTCAATCATGTATGGAATTGGGTGGTTGTGGCTGGAATAAGGGAAACGTGCATTCAAATCCAAGCACTAGCTCAAGCTCGCCATAACAAAATATGATATGGCCCCCAAGTTTCTCTACACTTCCTTCGGTAAATATAATTTATTCGGGAGAAGGCGTCAAGACTGCCTGGAATGTCTCTCGCCCTTCCAAATCGATAGTTCATAGGTCTGAGTACGAAGTACGACTACAGGGAAAGGTACCTGCTATTTTCTTTTTGTATTGTGGGGCACCGAAGAAGCCTCTTCCACAAAATTATCTGTTGGAAAAATGAAAAGAATGATGATGCTCTGCTGTAAGGGCCCTCAAAGCGGGCTTCTTCCTATGCTTGGATGAGACACTTTGGGCTGCTAAAACAATAGTTACCTTCAGGAGGAAAAATCCATAACTCATAAATACTTAAGCTCCTCAACTTCCTATCATGCAAGGTTCACATTCTAACCTGGCCGTTGATGCCATTCCCTACATTTGGTGCTACATCGTACGCGTACCAGTGCCGTCTTAAGATTTGTCATACATGTCGATTTGGCCGGTTTAAAATACAAAGCCAAATCAAACCTAAGCTAACAAGACCTAAACGAACCTAAGATGACTATACCTAACCTTATAATAAATATATAGTCCAACCAGATCCGTTCTGAACTAACCAAACATGACCAGATCCATTCTAAACTAACCGGAGAGAACCAGAACCAGATTTATTCCAAACAAACCTAACCTAACTTGATTTAGTCTTTGCTAACATAATATGACATTTGTGAGCAAGAAACCACATTTTTCTGACCAAATTTTCATTATTTTTCTACTGGAAGTCTATACTTTTAGAGGCCTGATTCAGTTCTAAACAACCCCCTCCACTTGATGTCACAGGTCAATACTCCGATAGTTTCGATACAACTATCATCGTATGTAAGTATAATAACCGGAGAAAGTCCCTGCTTTCTCCCTATGAAGTCAAGGTAGAGGTAGACAGTAGACAGGAGACAGCGTAGTCCTACTGTACATATGCAGTAGTACATATATTGTACCTACATAAATGGATCCCTACTGGATAGGATTGAGGAAGACGATAAAGGAAAGAGCAAAGGTTTACCTATACTACCTAGGTTCTATTGTAGAGTACAATGGTGTCTATTGAGAGGGAATGGCGTCAAAGTCCGTCAGTCAGCTGCACAATAGGCTAACGCCGGTTCCACACGTGATTTTTCGGGACTCTATCAGAAAGGGGAAACGGAGACAGGACATGGATGGAAAAATGGATGAGAATGCTAGAGTCCTTGTTTGGTCTGGAATGAAAATGCAACCTTGTGGCTTTATACATGGTGGTTTAGGTTTGGATCAATGGGGGGCCTCTGTCTAAACCAAACAAGCTTTGTTCCAATATTATAAAAGGAAACAGAAATATTTGTTTATGAAAACAAAAGTTTAGTAGGAGACGAAGTGCTGTTCCTGCTGTAAAGGGAAATGGTTTTGCACAATTTGTTACACATCACTGTCTATGTCTACTGTACTGCACGCAGTACTGCTTTCTCTATTAATATATACTTTCAGGATTCAAGCATTCACTTTTATGTCAAAAGTATTGAATTTAGTATAACATGTTTAAACTAACGAACGGAGAAGCTAACCTTTAATGGAATAAAAATATATACATATATTTATTGTGTCAAAGTCAAAACCTTACCTTAAATTATATATTTTATAACAACAGTAACTGTTTAATATACCTACCTGTGCCGTAATACACTTGACGCTAAAATCAATATTTTTATGCATCGAGAATACTTGGGACTCTAGTGAAGTTCTTTCCAGCAAACAAAGTTCAGATAAAGCTGGTTTTTGCTCGGTTAGTTTATCTTTTGTTAGGTCCGTTGTTGTTTTACGCTAAGTTAGGTCAGGCTTTAAAGTATATAAGTTGCACAGTAGGTCAATTTTGCTCAATTGGCATTCAGTATTTCCTCAGTCAGAAATAATATTTTCCTAGCCGGCTGAGTACTGGAGACCAAGCCATTTAACCCCGTACCCTATAGTATCACACTAGCTACCCGATATTGATCCGCAGTTACCCCACTCGCCGCCTAATAAGTTCAACAGGTACGGAACACGGAACCGTACTGTCGTAAATGCACCTGTAGGAGACCCTTTAATGAGCCTACATACGGGGAATGGGAGACAAGGTGGGGCTATGGGCTAAGAACCTCCACCTGTTTGTCACGCAGGACTTTCCCTTATAAAATTCCCTACTACGTTTCCTGTATCGGAGTCCGGGCGGGTTCCGGGGATATACATATTAGGCAGCCTGCCCTAATTGTAATTAAGGGAATGAGCCGCTGGGAGGGCCGGGTCGGACTCTTTGATTCAGGCCCGGCGGAAGGAAATGTCAAGCCTACCCGACCAGTAGTAGTGTACACAGAGGGCTTGGTGGCTCCGGCGGAATATGTGTACAGACTCCTTGACTCAACAAGGGATCCCTACTCCAACTCTCCTTACTTGGTTACGCGGTGGCTTAGAGTAGTAGAGACTTTCCGCTAATATTATATTCAACAGGAAAGTAAAAGTAAATGGGAAAACTTTCTCCGGCCAACCGCTATCTAGGTATCTATCCCTCTCACACAAACAGAGCTGGGCAAAATCCATGCCAACAAATCAGGTCCCGACCCGCCCTGTATTCTACTTAAGTAGACAGAAGTCTTTTGTTTTGGCTAAAATGTAATCCAAAAACCAAAAATATACCTAAGACCTTAAAATGCAAAATATACGTAAATTACAAATGATTTCTGTCCTTCAAAAATACCTCTGACCTGAGATTGGATGCATAGTTACGTAAAAATTTTGTGTCTACAAAAATCCAGATTTAACCGCTAGAATCCAAAATCCAAGTACTCATTCAACTAAATTAGCATTATGTTTAGTTATTATATGTTGAGCTTCAGTCATGTCATCGTATCATCAGAAGATTATGGTTTTTCAGAGAAAAACGATTTTTAGGCATGGAAAATTAAACGTTTTGCCCATCCTTGCATGCATCCTTCCTATTTATAGATATCTACGAGAAAGGAGCAATGCAATGCGGCCATACATACGCCATGGTAGCCTTTATGCAAAATGCATGGACACTAAACAGAGGCCTGTACACACTACTGTCCCAAGACCAAGACTCAATGAGCTCGCATTCATGAATTATTTTGAGTGGGCAACCTCTCGGCTCTTCACCTCCCACTTCAAAATAACGGAGAGTTATGACTTTGAGCTTCGGAAAGGGCTTTAGAATGGATACTGCAGGTCCTCAACATTTGTAATTCATTCTGTTTGAAATATACTGCAGCCCAAGGACTTGGTATTTCTGAGACTTCAGTAGGAAATAGGAAACGGTAGGATAGATAGACCAAGCGTAGAGCGAACTTTAGTGAAAGCTACCGCAAACATCTAACCACTGTATTTCGATGAACTACTAGACAATTATTTGTTATT
>JAQFZY010002641.1:0-11285 GCA_034696285.1 Hypogastrura burkilli
TACGAAGATCCAGTTTGAACTTGGGATTTTTAGGGTCAAGGGGTCAGTACCTTAAGGGCCAAAAACATGGCCCTTAGGAATGGATTTTTTAGACTTTTGTTAACATTTTCTGAAAATCCGAATGGGATTTGTTGACACTTTCAATTCCTCCATGGTCCATAACAACAACCAGAAGGAACCATAATTATTTTAATCACTTTGACTTGACATACCGCCCAAGCACTACGTGGTCCAACCATTTGATAGTATAAACAAATAGCGGAGAGATAAAAACGTGAAATCTCATTCATAACGCTGCGCTGCAGGGAAAAATGCAAAATACAAGTAACGACGTCGCCTTCGGCTCGTGGCACGTGGCTCCGCCGCTTAGCGGGCTTGGCTCAACGTTTGGAACTAATTAGTACAAATATTTTATTTAGTAAATAAATCGATTACTTAACTCTACAAATAGTTTGATGTAAGCAAACCATGTAACAGAAACAAAGTAAAGTACCTACGAACTGTTATGCTAGACGCTGCAGGTTCTTGAATGCCTTCTATTTATGTCTGTTTCTTAAATCTTACCTGCAGCGCAGCGTCCAGCATAACAGTTCGTATGTACTTTACTTTGCTTCTGTGACATGGCTTGCTTACATCAATTTATTGTAGAGTTAAGTAATCGATTTATTTACTAAAGAAAATATTTGTACTAATTAGTTCCAAACGTAGAGCCAAGCCCGCTAAGCGGCGGAGCCGCGTGCGCAAGTATAAGACACGAGCCGAAGGCGAGGTCGTTACTTGTATTCTATATTCTATATTCTATATTTATATCTTTATAATAAATTCTAGATTTTCTATTATCAAAGACAAAAATAAGATTTTCGTTGATCGGCCGAGAAAACGTACCGCTTTATTTTTTGCTTATCTTTAATGCTGCAAAAAATACAGATTTATTAAGCCCTAACACCAAACTTAGGAAATGAGGAAATCTAGATGTAGATAGGTACCTACAACCTGGACACCAAAGAATTGACCCAAACATTTGTGTACGACATCTGATCTACAAAAAGTGTCCCGAGATTTATAAAACCACTTTGAATTATTTTCTGTACTTTGGTTTGGATTGGGGTACCTCAAGCTGGGACTTTTCCAGCAGAGCTCAAGTCATGGAGCCTGGGCTGTGGAAACTTATGAACGAGGAGTGTTTTTGAATTGACGTCAAATAACTGACCAAAATCTTTTCTACATAAAAATGAAGACGTATTACAAAATGTCAGGGCGACACCATAAGCATAAAACTGACGTATATATGCGCAAGCGCTAAGTAGGGGAATTAATTAAAAAGCGGTTTTATAATCTCGGAATATCCTTTGTATATTGGCTAAAAGTGCTGCAAGTCATCAACATGTAGCCCGTATTTACTATATCCCCAAAAATACAGAATGTTTCCCTCAAAATTATTTGAATCAGCCAAAATATATTTCTTAACATTAGTGCGGCTCAAAAAAATCGACTTAAGCCCAAAACAAAATTAAAATGATACCAACAGCTCATATGAGCTCATATACTATGTTACATTGCACTCCACCTATCTAAATATTACGTAAACCTTCTCCTTTTCTATATACCAACAACATTGTACTACCTTTGAACCACTTAGAAACCATTTAATTTCTCAACAGTTTTCCATAGTTCGACAGGCCCATGTTTCCTTCCTCTTCCGCGGCACGCCAGTACAACGTGCCTCGAATTCTGGATCCGAGCAGCAGGGCCTGTTTCCAGGTTACGCTTGACAAGCCATTCACTTGACAGGGGAATTGTAATCCAGCGCATTTTCGAAGCCCTAGGCCTCTTCCCGAGAGAATGGAATGAGCTGGGCCTAGCTATTATTATTATTTGTTTAACAAACATTTACAAACCCATTTCTTGTGTCCACAGAAGGAGCGCGGAAATCAGTATAGTAGGGCAGAGTGCTGGGGAAAGGAGACCAAAGTTGCGGATACGAGGGGCGGTCCCAAAGTAACGAGCCTTATTACCATTAGACTGGGAAATACCACACACTTAAGTTAGTAGGTTCCTTCCGTCTTGAGCAGACTTTAGGAAGCCTTTCAGGAAATTGATTTCGTTGACATGGATTCAACAGCTTTTGACGCTGAGGCAGAAAGTTGTTTTCCATTTAGGCAAATATTTACAGAATTTCAGCCCTGTAGGTATTCCAAGTGTTACGATATTATTATCAGGATAGTTACTTTCGGAACCGCCCTTGTACAAAATATTTCCACCTATATCTAGTAATCCTGAGCACGAAAGCACGTAATATAGAGGATACGGGAAAGTAAGGCGTTGCTCTCTTGTTCCTGCTTAGTCTACAATTTGCAATATCCGCGACTGGGAATTAGTCGGTTAATGGCAGTGCATTAGCATAGGCACGGCGTAAGCATGTGTGTTTAGTCAATGCTAATGGATTCATATTCATTACTGTAGCCGGTCTGGGCACAAATGATACTATCCAGGTTTTCTGAACCGTGATTGAAACTCTTCATTCCCAAAAATACAAGGATCATCATAAATTAATGTAGAGTAGATGAATTATATCTGCATTATGCTTAAATGGTTTAGTGGTAGGGCTGGATAGCTTAGATTAGCTTAGGTTATGACTGGATAGCTTAGAATAGCTTAGGCTACGGTTGGATAGGTTACAAAAGCTTAGGTTATGATTACATTGCTTAGATTAGCTTAGCTTATAATAACTTAGGTTGTGATTACATTGCTTAGATTAGCTTAGGTTATAATAGCTTAGGTTGTGATTACATTACTTAGATTAACTTAGGTTATGATTATATTGCTTAGATTAGCTTAGGTTATTATAGCTTAGGTTATGATTACATCGCTTAGATTAGTTTATGTTATAATAGCTTGGGTTATGATTACACTGCTTATATCAGCTTAGGTTATGATTGTATAGCTTAGAATAGCTTAGATTATGATTGTATAGCTTAGACTAGCTTAGGTTATGATTGCATAGCTTAGGCTAGGGTTGGATAGCTTAGATTTGCTTAGGTTATGGTTGAACGGATAAGAATAGCTTAAATTATGATTGGATAGCTTATAATAGCTTAGGTTATGGTTGAACGGATAAGAATAGCTTAAATTATGATTGGATAGCTTAGAATAGCTTAGTTTATCGGACATCTTGAATTATCTTAGATATGATTTGATAGCTAATATTAGCTTAGGTTAGGGTTGGATAGCTTAGATTTGCTTCGGTAAGGGTTGGATAGCTTGACTTAGAGAGGTATTATTTAAATTAGGTTAGGTTATATATCTAGATTTAAGCCTAGCTTATGGTTGGCTAAGCTATCTTAGGTTATGATTGGATAGCGTAGGTTAGGAGTATTGGGTAATATTATAGACTAGGGTTGCGCGGCTGAGTTTAGAGTTACACAGGCCTGGATAGGGTTGGCTCGGCCCGTGGCCGGAAAATGCATCGAATTTTTTTTATCGAATGGAAATTCCATCGAATTTTTTTTATCGAAGAAAAGTTTATCGATTTTTTTTTATCGAAATACATTTGGTCGAATTTCCAAAACTTTATTCACACAGCTATTATATATATATGTATATACATTTGTACTTAAAATATATAAAACTGATACAACCCAGCCAATATCAAGTCGAAAATAATGAATTAATCGTGGCCAGTAGTTGTGTAAAGCGTATTCAAACATCTGGAAACTGATTTAAGATATGAAATATTGTCCAGTGAAGTTGTACAGTGAGGCTTATTAAAGTGGGACGGTCCGCCGGATTTAATTTTATCAGTCCAGAGCACATAACCTCGTGCTAAATCAGGTTCATGGTCTGATAATCAGATAATTAATTTAATCGGTGAGTAAGCAAATCAGTACGGAAAGGCGTCGGGTTACCTGAAGCGTGTATGAACCTGATTTTGCACGAGGGTATGTGGACTGTTAGAATTAAATCCGGCCCACCGTCCCACTGCAAAAACCTAGGGGTTGCGAATTCCGGACTCAATGTTTTCGCATTCCAATTCCCAATGATGTTGTTCCTTTTTAAGCAGTTCCATAGCTTTCCACATTGTTGGATACGAGCCGCTTAAGTTATTAATATGGAAATACCAGCCCAGCGATTACTTTGTTCTTGGTACTCGGCACAGCATTAATTTTCAGATTGGCTTACATATTTATGAACGGTAAATTCCAATGGACTGAGTCACTGCCGTGTCACAAGTAAAACCAGACTGACACAATGCCTGGAGCTGCTCTCTACTCCATACTTTTTTTTCTACAACAGTTCAATCACTTTGCAACAATTAACATATTGCCTATCTTTCTACCTTTTCTTACTTAATCTTATCTTATGCTTCTTCAAATTCAAGTGAATAGGCTTTTCAATCAACTGTACATTCGGTAAAAAAACCATCGATAAAAAGTACTTTCGATGGAATTTCCTTCGATAAAAAAGTCATCAATAAAAGAAATTCGATGAAATTTCCGGGGACCGGCTCGGCCTGGGTATTCTTGGCTAGGGAGTCTTAGGTTTGGTTAGTATTGGTTAGCTTAAGTTAGACTTGTATAGCCTAGGTTATGGTTTGTTATAGATTGGGCCAGATTAAGTTTTCCCTGATAGGAGGAAAATTATGCCAACGTCAGTTGTTAGTATGGAAGTTTCGCCTATCCCCTAATTTCCCGTTATATTAATTCAGCAGGCCTCAAGTAGTCTTGACTGATAGGCAGCTTTTCTAAAAAAAACATTTCCTAACTGGAACAGTGCGTAGAGGCACAGTTACTATTTTCTTGCGGCGTAAAGCATCCAGCCTTGTGTAGAGTCCCTGCCCAGAGCCCGTGAAGCCCCGGACAACCCCTGTTGAGTGAGTAGTTTAAGTTTAAGTCCCGGGATCCCGGCCCTGGCTCCTGTGGCCCAAATAAGTGAAAGTGGGAGTTCCGCCGGCCTGTCAGGGAAGACAAGTGACAGGGCTAAATGTTGAATCAATCGATCCCCAGTTTCTTGAGGGAGTCATGTGTCTCTATCCGGGAGCCGGATTAAAACCTCGGCCCTTACCACCGTTTCCTCTATTATTAGGCGGGAGAGTGACGAGCTGGAGCGGCAGACGAGCTTCGAGACGGAGGGAGAGGGCTATGATGACAGCAAGGATACACAAGGTCAGCATCTACTTCTTTATATGGGCGGATTAATTTAGGAGGCGGAAAGGAGCTTACTTTTACTGGAGGAAATACGATTTTAGTGGATCGGAAAAAATCCGCAAAAAATAAAAATATCCAGAATTGTTTTGCAATGTTTTTACTCATTTAGTCTATTTTCCGAGGTAAAATACTGAAGGAAAAATAATTTTTCAATTTTTGTTAATAAAGTATTTTTTTTAAATAAGCTATTCCTGAAAATATTTTCAAGTGCGTATCAAATAACTACGTATTTCTAATATGCCTAAAAGTAACTCCTGTATTTTTATAAGTGAGTAGATCCGGCAGATGTATATTTTGTTCGGGACTCGAATTATTCTTTATTCCGGTTCGAGCCATTTCAAGCTAGTTGCCTGTAGAGGCTCGTCATCAGTAATTGTGCCGCCAATAATTACATTTTCGAAATATATTCCGCCTGCATATGTCTCACACACATGCACGGTGTAATTGTTACGGCACGTCACGTGTCACGTGGCCAGCCACCCGCGGTATACCGTATAAAGAACTTGTAATCTAATTCGCAGCGAGTCAACTCAGACTTGCTTCATTTTTGGTAATGACTCCCAACTTCGTACTTACTACATGGGAGGATTGAATTTGAAGGAATAGGAATCAGGGGCGTCGCTAGCTTTCAGTTTCGGGACGGGCCCAAAAAACTTCAATGTGCTTCCGCTGGAGGCGGAGAAATTTTTCCCACTTTTACCTCAAAAATCGTTTATTTTCGACGTTTTCTTGGGAAAAAAGTGCAAATTTTTGTCATATTTATAGTAGATTGGCGCAGCGGGCGAAAATTTAGACAGTTTTTATTCGTTTGACCTCAAAAATAGCGGGTTTTCGCCATTTTTGGTTGAAACTGTAGACGTTATAGTACCTAAAGAATAGGTAGCGCGTAGGCGAAAATTTTGGCGATTTTAAGGGAAAAATTACTATTTTGGCGAACATTTCGGGGGGGGCCCGGGCCCCGTGGGCCCATTCCTGGCCACACCCATGATAGGAATAGCCAACGAACGGAATATTCCTGATTGTAACAAAGGTTGTAAAAACTCTATAAACTTCATGCGTTAGGGGTTCCTAGAGTTCTGCGACCTCGACGAGGTCACTTATAGAAAGGCTTAATATTAGGCTATCCCCAAAAAATTTGACTTTAGCCCAAAAGGAGCAAATATTGTTTTTGAACACAAATGTTGAGTCGGTGATTTAGATATTTTGGGGCTGAAATCAGTATTTTTGGGGATTTAGTCTCCCTCCTACGTACTTTCCGAAGTCTAGTTCGGATCCTCTATCAATCAGCCCCCGCCCACACAACCTTCCATGCTCCCTATATTTCCTCTGCTCTTGTTTTCCACGTGGTGGACCCTCATTAGGAGGCAGGGAGGCGTGGGCAGGTAAACTAATTATTTATAAGGAACGGGTTAATATTCCCTAACAAACCTTGAAATATGATGTTATTATGCCCTACAAAACAGTCAAAATATGGACTTAAAAACGGAAAATATGTCCTTAAAAACCCTAAAATATGCTTTTAAAACATAAAATATGCTCTAAAAAAGAAATTATATGCCGAAAAAATAAGATATGCGAGCAAGCATCAAATGTGCCGTGAGAAATACGCATTTATGCGCACGAAATTATTAATATATTTAACAAATTTAGTATTTTCGTATTTAAAATAAACACACAGCGCCGAAGGAACAAAATTTTTGAAGTTTTGGTTGTAAAAGTATAATTTTTAGCGTAAAAAGTCAACAAAATAAATAAATAAAACTTTATTTTTCCTTAAATATGCACTAAAAACGCAAAAAGTGCAAAATATGATTCTATGTCGTAAAAGTCCAAAATATGTTAAAATATGTCAAATAAAACTGCATATATGAGGTCGTATTTTGACCGAATTCGTGGAAATTTGGCAAAAGATTTGCAATAGTCATACGTCATAAGAATATGCTTTTGTGTCGAAACCCGTTCCTTAATTATTGAGCCCCTGTAGGCCCGAGCCTGTGCTATGCTATGTCGGAGCCGAGAGAGCCCATTATAGAAAGACTAGGATTTAGATTTAGGCGAAAATGATTGAGCAGTAGTGGAGCTTAGAGCTTATGTATTGATAGTTCATGAAGGCTAGAGCCCATCATTCTGACCTTTCGAGCCCAGTACTATATGTTGCGTGTTGTTTTGGAAATTCGAGAGGACTGCTCAGTTTTGGAAATCAGATGAAATCAGTGCTAAATGTCATACCAATATCCCATCGTTTTAATTCTAGCTAAAGGTTGGCCCTACGCGGGGGATCCATGCTCTTCCAATGGTTCAATTTGTTACCTTGTATTTCTAGTGAAGCTTAAATACAAAATATAGCTTATTGGATGCCAAAATATATATATTTTGGCGGATATGGTTTTTGGCAACCAAAAAAAAATTTGGGGCCAGTAAGGCATAGAAAAGGAAATACTTTACAAATTGTTGGAAATGGTTTTCGCAATGTTCTTCTACACACTGGCACAATTTAGCATGTGATTTATTTGACAAAAAACAATTTCCTGACACATCATATTGTAAGGTCCTTAGATCCAATTTTACCAACATATACGTATATTTCTGGAAATCTTGTCAAACAAAATTGCAATAGGAATTTGCGCAAGTTTTTATGAACATTGGGGAAAATATCTGCATTCATTTGTAAAATAGTTCTGTTAGTTTCTAGCTACAAGTAGATAATTACATGGATCTCAAATCTCAACATGTAATTTGTCATATTTCTATGTACGTGGAAAAAAAGTAGAGCCTTTTGGTGGAGAAAACGCTATGGAAAAAAATTCGTCAAGTTGTTACGGAATTTTCTCTAATGCTATAGGCATCTCCCCATGCCCGCCCAGGTAATTCCATGTACTTCTAAGTACGACCTGGTTCCAACTTAAATGTACATTCCCATGCATTTTACTGTGGCCTGTTTTAAATATTAATTAAAACCACTTGGCACAAGTTTGGAGTAAACTTCGGACCCAACTAATATCCCGGGTTCAGTATTATGCTACCTGTCCAATTTCCCAAAGACTCTCCAACATATACTAGTACTTACTTCCTCTTGGCCAAGCTTAATAAAGGATGAGGCAATTAGGGCCCTACTATCGTGCGTGGCCCTCGTTCCTGGGAAATGGAGGAGTCGGGTTCCTGGTTCCCAAATGATGATTTATTGGGCGGGGATTTCAGTGTTTCTACATTCTTCTATATATATATATTCCCCCCCCCCCCCCGAGTGTCAGATGAGGAGGGGGATGATGAGGACGAGGAGGCTGAGCTGGACTACGAGGATGATGAGGATGATGAGCTGAGGGAGGCCTCGGCCCGGCCAAGACGGATGTCAGAAATGAAAGTCCCGACCAAAATTAAGCCACTTCCCAAGGCATCCTCCTTCTTCATATTCTCACATACGAACCGGTAAGGTCCTCTCAAATACCTACTATGCCTACCTATAATAAGGATCATAATGAGGCAGATAGGCTCATGTGTTGGGGTCAAGTCAGCGTAATCCCAGTAGCCCATGTATATGTTACGCTCCTAGGGCCAAATAGCCACAACTAGTTCTGGGCTCCTTTTCACAACCCAACATTACCCGAAAAGTCGGAGGGAACCGAACCTAACCTAATTCTAATGATACTATCCGGTTAGCTTAGTCTTGATTTGCTGAAGCTCAGTTGTGTTAAGTTAGGTTAGGTTACTACAGTCATATTTCGGAAAGCCGTCATTTCGGCTTGGGGCTGGTTTCGTGCGGCCACCCCGTGTCCGTTTTCGGGGTTTGGGTGTCACATAGATGTAAAAGTACTTTTTCGATCCGCATATATAAGGTAGAATCTTCCGGAAAGCATAAAGGTACTCTACTAGAACACAGATGTTCGGTATTGGGTTAATTTGGTGAAATTTTTTTTTATAGAAGTAATCAGTAATGTATTATAAATCTTTTTTTCGCCAACGTTCAATTTTGCTAATTGTTTTAATTAGTCCTAAGATCATACTTTTTGTATAAATAAAAACAATACTTTCTCGAAAAAAATCTGAAAAATTCCTCAAAATAAAATAACTCTAGCTCGAAAAAATAACATATTAGAAAATGTTTTCTCAAATTTATATACTCCCTTATGCAAACACGCCGGTTGTATCATGGACTAATTAAAAGTAATTAGTAATGGCTATTATTAAGCAGTTTAAAATTCGAGAAAACGTCAATAGTTACTGAAAATACGCGTTTAGTAGATAAATTATAATTTCTAATTTCAAAATTAGTAATTTATTGTAATTAGTTGTAAAAATAACCAGAGTGTTTGTTTACGGGAGTATAAAACTTGGAAAAAACATTTCCAGAGATTCATTCTTTTTCACGTTGCACAAATTCCGCTAAAGTCTATTTC
The DNA here is from genome assembly GCA_034696285.1 of Hypogastrura burkilli. Lineage (NCBI taxonomy): Eukaryota > Metazoa > Arthropoda > Collembola > Poduromorpha > Hypogastruridae > Hypogastrura > Hypogastrura burkilli. Next base: position 9,599 of record JAQFZY010002641.1, read on the forward strand.
CCATGTAAATGTATTATTGGGCGAACTGTAACAGGAGCTAGCCAGTAATAATGGAATATGTAAGTATTCCAGTTTCCAGTTACGGACCATGGATCCCCTGATTTGACAAGGCTCAGAGCCTGATCCGAGCCTGAGTCCATATTAAGGAATATTTTTTAGTCATTCTGAGTACATACTCCGCCTGCCTGGCTCTTCTGTAGTCTCTGAATGGATTGAAAGGGACAACCTAATCAAGGTTCCCTCCAGGGCCCTCAAAGGCTGAGCGAGCTGGAAGATACATGGATTAGAACTGGTGCCCATATTATGCAGAGAGGAGGAGGAGAAAGTGGACTTTCTAAGATCCTAAGATTATTGGGTACTACTGACTCTCATCTCATGGGCAGCTTCAAAGGGACCAACCAATTTCATTGACTCTTAGATCTGTATTTAATATTTTCACCATTTTTTGGAATTTAATATTTTACTACTAATTTTATGTATTTCATTTCATTTTAATTAAATTCGTATTATTATTAAATTTTTTAACAATTTTTTTTCTGGGATTTAATATTTTATTATTAATTTTATTAATTTCATTTCATTTTGGTTAAATTTAATATTTTTACAATTTTCTGGCATTTAATATTTCATTATTAATTTTATTAATTTCATTTAATTTTAATTAAATTTGTATTAATATTTAATATTTTGACAATTTTTTGGGGGGATTTTGTACAAGAGCTGAGCTATCATTTATCAAGGGTGAGAATTGAGAATAGTAGGGCGGCAACATGTGTTTCCATACTGACATTTCCAAGAGGCTTACTACTTATGATTCCGAAGGCTGGCTCGAGCCGAGACTAATTTTTATACGCCTAGCCACCGTCGTTTTATATGAACTTCTCCCTGCCTGTTGCTTCCCTTTTTTTTTTTTTTTTACGGAGCCAAGAAATAGGCTCAACTTGAACCGTCCTGAATTTCAGGAAAGCCTACTTGAGACAATTGGGCTGGCCTGCAGTAGCTTTTGGCAACTTATGCAAATTATATAATATAATTCATAGTCGTAGGTTCTGTGAATGGGTTATACATAGGTACAGGGTACATGTTGTAGGGTGTTTGCTAAAATAAACTGTTCTAGGAAGGCGTATTCAGTTAATGGAAAATGCGTTATTTTAGGGGACCTGCAAAATCATTTGAATCCGATATGCTAACCCCCTTCTGTTGGTAACATAAGTAAGACTCAAAAATGATTTTGATCTCTGTTGTAATGCTCAGGTTCCGGATCTTCTGCCACCGAATAATTAATCATAACATGTTCGGGAACATCATCCTGGTCTGTATCCTCATTTCCTCGGCCATGTTGGCAGCCGAGGACCCGCTCCATGACAGCAAGGGATCCACTCGGAACCAAGTAAGTCCGGATCTAAGAGTCAGTATCGGAAAAAAGTGTAATTTCCCACAAAAAGAGGGAATTTACGGGAATGTAGATGTTTTCGAAAAAAAAAGCTAGAAAGTAATTGGAACTACTCATTTTTAAATAATAAATATATTACTTTCAGCACTCATTAAAGTTCATTTTTGCTAGTTCCACATTTAAAAGCTGTAAGTTAGTATTAACTGAGGAATATTTAAAGGAACAATATTTTTGCACCAGCAAAAATATTACACATTTAGGAAACAGCGTCATATAAAAAATGTTACTCTTTTA
>JAQFZY010002642.1:0-11278 GCA_034696285.1 Hypogastrura burkilli
TAGGACATATTTTCCGTTTTTAAGGGCATATTCTGACTGTTTTTTAGGACATAATGACATCATATTTCAAGGTTTGTTAGGGAATATTAATCCGTTCCTTAGTTATCATAAACCTTCATTTAAACAAAATAGTGGTTACGCAATTTTTGTACAGCACATTTATTTTAAATTAAGTATACGCGGTGGGTTACAAAATTAAGCGTAAATGAGATAAATGAGACCATAAAAACGGTGACGAAGTAGAAAGTGTGTTAAAATCGAAGTCTGATAGGTTTGCATGCATAGGCTAAGGTATTTAAGCATATTGCGGAATATCAGTAGTTTATCATCCACATCCACACAACTACTTTTTTTGAGAACTCAGGAGCATACGAGCACTAAAATTTGGTTTCCGAAACAATTTCAATTTGTGGAGAAGATTTATTTCTTCAAAATATCTTCAATTCCCAAGTTTTAAGCAAATAAATTAATATTCACAGCTCTAAATTTCGGCAGCTCATTGCTGTAATTATTCCTAATAGAGCTCCGCATCCAGTAAGAAAGAAGTTAGAAATATTTTCTAGGTAAGGTAAAGTATCCGAAACTGTCGCAGTTCGAATTCGGACGCTGGGGTGTTACTCATGGATCTTTTTAGAACACCCTAAAATATTCGTACTAGCAATAAAATAAATTAAAAATGCTCCGACGTCGTTTACGTTGAGGTTTAGTGTTCGTATGCTGTTGCTGTATGTGGACCTATACACTAAAATCCCTTGATATAAAACTATGGCTATGGATAAAAAATAAAGCTATGGGTTCATGAAGCATTAGCCTGAAACCATTGAACCATAAGCGCTTACAAATGCTGTTCTTCATACAGTAATTTTAATAACGCATCAGAATATTTTCACCATTAATATAGGTATAAATAGTCTCATATTTAACGGGATAGAAACAGTGTTGCACACGCTTATGGTTTTGAATTTTTCCTTACGTTGAATCAAATAAGTTGTTAAACCAAGGAGGATCCGCGTGAAGTGTGTCAGTGTACCCATTAACTGGAACAAAATCAGTATATTGACATTTAAATTAATTATAGCTAGTCGATATAGGTACTAATACTGACGGTTGTATAATCTAAATTTAAAAACAAGTACTCGCATTACCATAAATTGTAAACTGTATGCAAACTAGTACTAGTAATATTATTATTAGTCGCTAGAGTCTATAGATAGATATACATAGAGTAAATCAGAGTCCAATAAGAATGGATTCCGATTTCTGCCCACAATAGATCAGGTTGGAGGATCTTATTGGAAGCCAATGCCAATTAGTCCTTCCACTAAATTTAATTATAGACCTATTGATCTAGTCCTAGAATGAAGGTAACTGAGCCGAGGAGCCTTTGCCCGAACACAACGTCAGTAAGGCCCCGCTCCGCTCGTCCCGTCTCCAAACCACAGAGTCACGTTTACGGACCAGCCCAGCCCAAGGAACCTGAGCCAAAGTCGATATGCCCAATTTCCGCTCGCTGCCAGAAAGCCAATGGTCGGATGCCCACATCCGGACACCCGATCTCATCTTCCCCGACCAAAGTCGGAGGTCCAATTATTGGGAATCCTATTACTAAGATCCCAAGCCCATCACCGCGGCCCAAATGGAACGGGTCTGGATCCTCCTCCAGGAAAGGGCCTGAAGTTGATTCTCGGAATAGGAAACTGGAGCCGCTGGTGACAAACAACCGGAAGGTCTCATGTCCCCAGCTCCTACTGAATGGGACAGGCGTGGCCTTTGCGGCCAGGGCCGAGGGCTGGGCTTCCCAGCGGAGCAACAGCACGAGCGGGGACTTGGGGATCCCAGGATTGGGGAATCTGGGCACCCCACGCCCAGTATGTCCGAGGCCTAGGCCGGCCGGCGGCTTGGGTCGAAAGACCAAACTTGGGAGGGCAAGGCCAGTCCTCAGTGTGAAGAGCTGCCTTCCGACTCCGCCGGTTAAAATAACGATTTGCCCGGACTCTCCGGACTCCTGCTCTTCGGTCCGGGCAAGGGAGCTCAACTTGCATAAACTCATGGAAGGGATCATACTGTCCGCAACGGCTGGGGCTCGAGGAAACGAATTCATGGATGTCCTGTGGGCGGACCTAGGGTCCTCACACTGTACGGACTTCGGAATAACGGACTACTTGTCCAAGAGCGGGGATGAGGAAGAGGAGGATAAGGTGAGAGGATTTTTCAAGGGCTTCATATTTATACTGCGCTGTTCAGGGCAATCATTCTTTGGGAACTGATTTAGCTTAAACCATACGCTTATAATAGAGTTTGCGAGAACCTATTATTCGGCGGTTTAATTGATTGTCGGATCATTGTAAGATGGTGTAGATTTGGGAACTTCTCATTATAATTGTAACAGTAGTCTTAAGAGAACAGTTGGACATGCATCCGTGCTTAATTCCTTCCTAGTCAATAACTGCGCGTCAATGGACTTATTATTGGCGAGAAAAGAAAGTATTTAGTTAGTAGTCAAATATAATCTAAATAGTAGTTACAAACAATATAAATACCTAGCAAGTTTAAATTACTCCCCTTTTGCAAATAGCGTTTATGGTCATAATGTGCTATATATCTGTCCTTTCCAACTACTAAATAGCACACTCCTGCATGTACTAGGCACTTCAATCGCGCTTACTTGATTCCAAAACTCCTTTCTTTTGCCAATCCAACAGAGCGAAAGTGAGAGCGATGACACTGAGAGCCACATACTTGACGCTACACCGCCACACCGTTGGAGTGACTCGGACATCGAGTCAATTGAGCCCCTCTCTGTGAGCCTGGAAACCGTCCTCAACCCTGAGCCCAGGATCCTAGAGCACAGCAACCGGAACCATAATAATCCTCACCCATTGGAGCTCACCGCTCGGCCCTCCGAAGAAGTCGCAGAGCAGAGAGCAGAAGAGACCCTGACACAGCTTCGTGAGATGCACAATCAGCGGAATTCTAGCAGGAGCAGCGGAGCAGCGAACGAGTCCTTCTGCCCTCGGCGCAAGCTATTCCTTCGCCATGCTTCTCTCCCAGCCCTCCTCATCATGGAGCGGTTCAGGGCCAAAACGGAGAGTCACCTCAAGACCCTCAGCACGAGCATGCTCGTAAATGGTGACCTTAGAAGGCACCACGTGAGTCAGCAGAATGTCCGGCTCCTCAGTCGCCTCAATTCCCTCTCATCGGAGGATATGGAGAACTGGAGCCGGGGCTCCGACGCCAGCGTCAACAATTTCGGGAAGGTCTTCTTCCGGGATTGCTCCATTGCTAGTAATAGTAATGACAATTCCGTATCAATTGAGGACTTTCGGGAGCTTAGTCTCGACCTCCTGGATGAGGTTGAGAACAACAATAATATGAGTCGGATAGAGAATGACGCCGCATTTACGACGGATCTGGAGCGACGGGCCATTGTGATGCGGAACATTCGAAGGCTCCGTCGACAGGACACACTGGGGAACATTGCGCCGGCTGACTACTGTAACACATATACTGACAAAATGTAGTCAAACTTGTATACAATAGAATTTTCCCAGAAACCGGCTTTGCTTTTGCCCCTAATCAAAAGTCTTGAATCCTATGATACTACTCATAATCATAATATGCATTTACAATACTCTTTATATTTCTATTAAATAATACTATGTATACATATTTGTAAAGTAGGTAAATATGATATGCAAGTGTAGTGTAGATTCAAACTTCAAATAACATATAATTAGGTTCATCGAACCAGCCCTTAAGAAAATCCAGCCAAATGTTATCATATACTAGACACAGAAACTACTTTAATCTAAGTGTAAATTTAAATTCTAAATCTATTCTTTAGAAGAATAACATGAATGTACAGCACAACTTTGACAAATATGATTCATACTCGAAGAGGTGGAAGGAGAAGCAACGAGGAATTATGACAAGCTGAATTATTTTCTTATCCACTGAAGTAAGAACACAGTAGTACAGTAGCAATAGTTTATTAATTGTAAATTGAAGTTGTATTAATAAAAACAAGTGTCACTGATGCTCCTCTAAGGTTAGTTACAATAATTGTGCCTAAAGCCGATCACGAATCACAATGTCACAGGTTCAGTTGCCCGTATTAACTAGTACTAGTGGCAATAAATAAGCATGAGGGACACAATCAGTCATTCGCAATCTGACCACTAACCTTAGGAGCGAGAACACGATTTTTCCTAGCTCAGTAGTCACAAGTCACAAAATATACTAGGTATAACGTATGTAGTAGAAAATGATTACTTGAACAGTTATGTGCATTAGGTTCATTATCATTCTATCGAATCAACATTCTTCCCAACTATCAGCCTTGAATTTATTAATAGGATTCCGAATTCCAATCCATACACCAATAGGTATACATACAACTACAACACAAGATACATGAGCCCAAATACTTTAACGTACTAACTGATTTTGCGCGAATAATAATACCGCATGTAGTAGTCACTAGTCACCCAACATAATTGTACGCAATCTTACCAGTAACACATAACGTAATAAATATGGAAATATTATTTCGTAGTACCGTACCAGAGACCTTAATTACTAGTAGTACTACAAGCGTAAATGTACATACCTTCCTTCCACACATACCTAATTTACTGGTTAAATCATACTTCTTTTAGGAGATGTTGAATTGGACATAGACTGGGTCACCCCTCCGTCTGTTATGTAGTCTAATTTTTGGTACATTTTTGGTGGGTATATATGGTGTAAGCTTAATCAACCTTGACTACGCTGTAGATCTTTCGAACGAACCAGAAGCAAGCGAAGAATCCAATTGTGCCTGTAAAAGAGAAAGAACTCCTGAATAGTGTCCAGAATCCACCTTGGATTGATGTAAATCGCGAATTGTGTACTTACCGGTAAGGAGAAAGAAGAGAAAGACCATGATGAGGGTGTATCCAAAGTAGAGTAGGGTAGATGCTGCTCCAGAAATATTCAGCTTGGTCACAAAGTAGTGCAAGCAGTAGAGGAATAGGTAGAAGGCTGTGAATCCCGAGGTCAAGAAACTACGCCACCACCAACGGTAGTCCTGTATTGAACAATCGCAACAATACGCAATACAATTAATTTACGTAATAGTTGAGTCTTGACTCGGAGAAATAAGGTAACCTTACCTCGGAACACAAGTGAAAGTAGCAGAGCAGAATCGTGGTTTCCGAGCATGTAATTACCAGGATGATGAAAACCAAGAATAGGAATCCAAACATGTAATACATTTGACTAGACCTGAAACGAAGACATAAGGACAAAAGGAAGTTAGCGGACAGGTTTCTAATCAATTTCCTATTTTCAATTACCAGATTGAGTTGAGGATGAAAAAGAGCTGAATAAATATGCAGCCGAATGGGAGTACGCCTCCCATAATGATCCCAGGAGCTGCTTGCGTGTAAATCGATTGCAATGGGATCTGACGAGGGATCTGATTCGTTCGAACCTTTATAAAATAAATAAAAGTTTAAGTGTCCCGTCTAATCCGTAGGACTACTTGCACTGTAAATCGTAGGACTCTTACAGGGTGTTCAATCATCCGCTTTCGAAATCCAAAGTAGGCTCCAATGAAAGTCAAAGGCACAGACACACCGACCCACAGAGCAAGCAGGGCTACTAACGTCGAGAACGGAATGGCTGCTGAGCTTCGATTTCCCCAAAGGATCAGGTTCATCGCAAAGAAGAGTGCAAAAACCGTTCTGTAAAGGAAAGTAGGAATAGTTAGCGGAATGTCAACACATTTATGGACGGACATTGACACGATTGTCCTATTTATTAGTAGAATGCGTACCCGGGACAAAGCACTGAAGTAAGAATAACGTTGGATTTCCACTTCTCGCCACCAAAGCTTTTGTAGACTCGAGCTGACACATATCCGGCCGGTGTTCCAAGACAGACGTACAAAACCATGGCACAGGTCATGAGTGCCCCGCGATTGGCCGGTGACAAGAAACCCAAACACGCAAACCCTTTAGAAATTAAAACACAAATATACGCAATCGTGGCTTTGGGAGCGTGAATAAACTCGGGCCTGGAACTATGATTATTTTAGTTTTTTGTAATATACTAACCCAGGGTGATAACACTCATTGCCAGCACTTGGACCCCGGAGCCCAGGAGAACAGACAGGAGCATTCCTTTCCGCGGTGGTCTGAAAACATCCCCGTGAACCAACTTCCAGCCGAATTCCTCTTGTGCGTCTTCTCCAGACTCAATCTTCTTTCACGAGAAAGGAAAAATGTGCAATATTAAACAGGAGTATTAAAGTCAATATGATTATTGGTAACCTGTATGCTGTACGATTACAACAGGGTTTGGATCAGAAATAGGAAGGAATGAGGAATTTATAGAAAAGTGTGAGACACAAACTTGCATTTTGCATTAAGTATTATAATACTTATTATACAACATACCTGGTTGTAACGAGCAATGTCCTTATGCAGCGTACGCAGCAAAATCATTGCGACCATACCCGATAAAAACAAGACAATAACAACGGAATTGAGAATGGAGAACCACTGAATATTTGTATGAGGCATGGATTCCAAAATGTAGTCCCAGCGCGAGGACCATTTTACTGAATTATCCTCCTAAAATACAAACATTTGCATTAGGCTGGAATATTACATCACTATTTGAGTCTAATTTTAGATGGCGAAGGAATAGTCTAACTTACAATAAAAGTAATTGAGTACGTGTACAGAATGTTCAGGGGTTTATCCAACTTCTTCCCAGGAATCTTCATTGGGCCTTGGCGACTAGTACCCGTATCACATGATGGCATATCCTTGTCGTCGTGATCGATGCTCCGGATATCAACTTTGACAGCTGAAGCGGGGAAATCAGAAAGCTTATTACTTATAAGAAACTTTTCAAATCATAACCACTAACTTTTCAAAAAACTTACACACAATACGGCCAGAATCAGGCTCGGCTTGACCTCCCCAATCTGCAGCGGCTGCACTATGGTAGTATACTTTCAAGTCAACGTGGTTAAAGACGTAGTAAGTATCGGCCTCTCGATGTTTAAATTCAATAAGTCCACAAGCATCCTTGACTATCCCTTCCTTATCAATATAACAGCCGATTGGGAAACCGGTCGAGCAGTACTGTTGATTTCGTTCCGCCAAATAACACCATGTAACGGGCATATTGTCTGCAAAAAAGGCATAATACGTTACGGAAAACATAACCACCAATCTTAAATATGATGTACTAAATACAGGATTGAACAAACTTACCCACGATCCAATGATGCTGATAGTTGAGATTCATTCCATTTTTAAGAGTATCCAAAGCTAGTACGGACTTTTTCTCGGCGGGGTCATACTTCTTCACCTTGCAGGTTTTTACACATTGTTCATCCTTCTTAAAACTCATCTGCGTGTTATGAATGAGGCGGAAAAGTATTTATAAACCCTTTCTGAACAAAATATTAATAAATATTAACACTTCAACAGCTTAATACCAGATACGGAGATGGGCGAATCCTTTCACCAAAGACGACTTGGCCTAGGTTTTCGACAGGCGAGTCCTCCTCATCCACAGTACAAAAGTCAAAGCTAAAAAGAAATATAATATTAAATCAGTATGAATTAACTATTGATCTCATTACGTCAAGCTCCAACATTGGGTATGAGCTTCTATTTCTATTGCTATTTTTATTATAGTTAGTGCAATCTAATATGTAATACACAGTTACAGTAGTGTAGTGACTTACTAGTGGTACTCAAACGGAATGACGGATTCATCTGAATTTAGTCGATTCACGTATAGTTGGATCCGTGACTGTAATAAAAACAGCGACACTAAACATCATGTAGGGAGCTTGAATTTTAGGTACTTAAAGTTCTTAGGTTCAGCTTTAGCCGTTAACAGGAAGCAGAAATAAAACGGAACATTACCTGACATGTGTCAGACATTTTAGTTTCTGGGCAAAAATTAACTGGAGCTAAGCCAGGCAAGTAAAATCCTTCGGCTTTCAAAATTAGGAGAATTCCAAGGACAAGAAGCGAACACCATGTTCCTCCACGTCTCTTCCCCATTCTTCTTCTTCAGTTACCGGTAGCAGGTAGGGCGTGTACGATAACACAAAACTAGGTTTGATCTTTGGTCCCTTTCCCGTCCCCCTGTATGGTGTACACCGCACCCACAGCCTCACCTGTAAAAGGTAACAGTCGAATAATCAAGTTGAATACAGAATAGAAACTACATAGAAACACAAACATGAAACACAAGTCGTGAGTCGGAATCGGCATTTGCAATCGTAATCGTAAATCGTAAATATGCACGATACGTACTACTAAAGACTTTTCCGGTCTTGCCAATCAACAATCAAGTCAAGCACAAAAGCTAACAGTTACGGACCATTGACAAGGACAGGGATGCAGAACAATGACGATGACTAATGACAAACATCAATTTATCGATATATGACTTTGATGATATAGATTTACTTAGACATTAGATGTTAGACTTAGACGTATGACGTACAGTTATAAACATTAGGATATTTGAACAACTAGCAAAATTCAACAATGAACAGGAATATTAACTAACGAATGAGCAATGAACACTGCACACGCATATCACATATGGATGGCATCGCATAATGCATAACATTTTGACTACGAATCGAATCAAGTTCAATTAACTTCTATTTATATTTAATATCTTACCGTAACGTCCTGTTCCTGTGTATAGGTATAGCCAAAACTCTTCGTCTTTGACTCACTTCTATGCTGCAAAGAACTGTACTGAAACGAGTATCAATGACGACTGACACTGTGACACTTGGCACTTCCCTGCCTTAAATTGTAATTCTCCTCGAAAAATTAAAGACCCCGGTAATCATAACCTCTACATGTGATGTGGCAGAATCACTCCTATAGATGTTATACAGAGCATACTTTCCAAGTGTAAATTCGCACTATGCAGAGCCATCTGACAAGTTGCGACCATTTACACCCTTCTCTCAAGTCATCCTTTTACCTTGAGAAATATGACATGTTCTTCTGTGGCGCGTACGAGGGCGGCGCCTTGTTATACAGCGTATGTTTTGGCAGTGTCAAGTGAGCACACAGCACATAAATTATGTGCTAGGAACGTCAAACTGGCACATAATTGTGTGCTAGGAACGTCAAACTCGCACATAGCACACAGCACACAAACCGTCAATCAGGCACACTAGAACACAATTATGTGCTCGCTTGACGTTTCGAGCACACAATTGTGTGCTACCAAATCGTCAAGCTGGCACATATTTTGTGCGACTGAAGGGACAATCTGACGACAGAGCAACATTTACATTTAGCTAATTACATATGAACTCCGTACCGGATCAACATTCAAGCACTTTCATAATATCTTCTCTTATATGTAGTATTAGATGCAGTCTCTTCTCTATCAATGTTAGAAGCAGTTATACCAAACCTTGAAGCTTGAAGTACCTACGTGTATTAGCATGAAGATTTGATATATTTTTACTAAGTAATAGAAATTTTTTACGAAGACAGTCCAAACTTACGTTTTTGCAAGAATGGTTAAAAAACTTGTACGAAGGTTAACAAACCTCTGAATACGTATTGGAATACTATTCAGGCTGTAATGCTCTTGTCGAAAGTCTATCAAACCTTAAAATACTTATTCTAAGGCTATTGAGTGTTTAAATACTTGTTGCCAGGCCATCGAGCCTGAAATACTTGCGCAAAGGCTATCAAAGCTTGAAATACTTGTTCTAAGGCTATTGATTCCTGAAAAACTTGCACAAAGGCTACCAAAGCTTGAAATATTTTTTCCAAAGCTATCGAGGCTTGAACTACGTGTTCCAACGCTATTGAGACCTGAAATACACTTGTCCAAAGGCTATCAAAGCTTCAAATAGTTGTTTCAAAGCTTTCGAGGATATAGTACTTGTTCAAAGGCTATCGAGGCTCAAAATAGTTGTTCTAAGGTTATCGAAGCTGAAAAAACTTGTTCAAAGGGTATAAAAGCTTGAAATACTAGTTCCAAAGCTGTTGATTCCTGAAATAATTGTTCAAGGGATATCGTGGCTTGAAATACTTGTTCAAAGGATTTCGAGGCTTGAACTACTTGTCCAAAAGCTATTGAGGCTTGAAATACTTGTTCAGATGCTATCGAGATTTTAAATACTTGTTCAAAGGCTATCAAAGCTTGAAATACTTGTTCAGAGGTTATGGAGTCCTGAAGAAGTTTGTCCACTTTTGAAAGCCTTAGAAAATGTATTTCAAGCCTTTAAACAAGTATTTAAAACTTTGTTTATTTATAGCAGTTGGACGAGTATTTCAGGACTCGATAGCCTTTGAACAAGTATTTAAAACTTTGTTTATTTATAGCAGTTGGACGAGTATTTCAGGACTCGATAGCCTTTGAACAAGTAGTTCAAGCCTTTGAACAAGTAGTTCAAGCCCTTAAACAAGTAGTTCAAGCCTTTGAACAAGAATTTCAAACCTTTGAACAATTAGTTCAAACCTTTGAGCAAGTAGTTCAAGCCTTTGAACAAATAGTTCAAGCATTGGAACAAGTAATTTAAGCCTCAAAAGTCTTGGAACAATTATTTCAAGCTTGTATAGCCTTTGAAGAAGTTTTTCAAGCTTCGATAACCTTAGAACAAATATTTCAAGCCTCGATAAATAACCTTGGCACATGTAGTTCAAGCCTCGACAGCCTTGGAAAAAGTATTTCAAGCTTTGATAGTCTTTACACAAGTATTTCAGGCTCGATGGCTTGGCAACAAGTATTTCAACCCTCGATAGCCTTGGAATATGTATTTCAAGCTTTGATAGCCTTTGGTCAAGAGTATTTCAGCCACAGAGTTTTGAATCAGCTGGCTGGCCCCGGCCCGAGCCACCTTATTCAAAACTCTGTGATTTCAGCCTTAATAGTATTCCAATACGTATTCCAAGGTTCGATAACCTTCGTGCAAAGTCGTAAGTTTGGAATGTCTTCGTTAAAAAATTCCTTAGTATAAATGTATCGAATCTTTATGCTAGTACACGCAGCTACTCCAAGCTTTGGTATATCTGCTTCTAACATTGATAGAGAAGAGACTGCATCTAGTACTACATATAAGAGAATATATTATGAAAGTACTTGAATGTTGATCCAGTACGGATTTCATATGTAATTAGCTAAATGTGAATGTTGCTCCGTCCTCAGATTGTCCCTTGAGTCGCAGAAAATATGTGCCAGCTTGACGATTTGGTAGCACACAATTGTGTGCTCGAAACGT
>JAQFZY010002643.1:0-11275 GCA_034696285.1 Hypogastrura burkilli
GTTCCTAGCCCGTGTGTTGAGGGTTAATTCTAATGGGGTCGGACGGGCTCAAACTTTTAATGAAGACTCCTCCGTGACTCCGTTCGGAATGTCACCACAAATCGGAACTCGGGGGACGACTGCGGCGGAATCCCTAATGCGCCTCCCGTCGTGACCAAGGGAACGGAGGCTGAGCGGGCAGGAGGCGGGTGCCGATAAGTCACTTTTTGGCCGTCGATTATTAGTAGAAGGCCGAGTTCTGAGCGGAATGGGAATGCTCCTCTTTACTGCGGACCGCACTGTGGAGGGCCAGAGGGAGGAAAGGAAAGCGGGAGCCAGAGATCCTATAAAGTCCGCAATATCTAACCCGCTCCCAGTCCCACTCTTCCCTCATTGGCCCATTCCACACCGGAAGCCAGGCCGTCACGGATGGCAAAAATCCACGCGCAAGACAACCTCCTCCATCCTCAATTGTCTCTGCCGCCGGATCACATAACGCAGCTTCCACTCTAAAGTCTAAAAAAACTAGGCTCCTCTTCTAGGCCCTGCCTCCGCCCAATTTCAAACATGAATTCGCAATTTTAGGAGCCGGAAAAAAAGAATCTCCGCCCTTCTCGGCCAATGCTCTCCAACTACCTGTCTAGTAGAGTACTGACGCTTTTTTTCTATTTTAGTTTTTTACAACCGTTTATCTGCCACTGTCATTTCCTTGGATGGTGGAAGGCTGAGGGATTCTTCCCTCAAAATAAGATCAGGCATCTTGTTGAGACTTGAGAGGAACAGGTTATTTGCTCATGGTTCATTGATTTCTGCCTCTAATTCCATTCTCATTTACAACTCAACTAGTGCAACGTGACTGAGCGGGCCTGATGAGTATTTCAGTATCAAAATTGGGGATCAGCACGGAGGAGCCAAGGAAATGTGACTGTCCTAGACACTACTGGCGGGCGGGCACGTCCATTGGGCATGACTAGTTTTTCATTTAAGTTAGCCCTTGAGTGTCCCGAGCCTGTTTGTCCATTTTCATCAGACGGGGAGGGAACTGGGCCGGAGTTAGTAAAAAGTGCAGTTGGGCCTTAGGAAGGAGCCTATTCAGTATTCGTGTGGCTCTGAAGATGAGACGTGAGGAAGGGAAAGTCACACTTCTCCACCTCGTAAAAAGGAGCCGGAACGTAGGAGGGAAGGATGATTCAATTCGGAGAATACCAAATACCTATTGCCTAGGTAGTAGGGCCCAGGGAACTTAATATAGAAAAACGTAGCTTTATTTCCGTGCCAGCATTGACTCCGGCGGCCTACTAAAATGTTAGTCATTTTAGTCAGCTCTCCTTTCTCCAACGTGCGGTTTACAGACGAGTGGGCTGCTGGGCTCCCTCCGCTCCTAACAATACTTTATGACTTGTTGTGAATTATAAGGACGAGTCAGGCACAATGAACACGTAGCTCCCTTTGTTTTGTATGCTATTTGGGTAGGAGAGGACTCTGCAGACCTACCAGGGGAACGGCCTACGTATTTAATGCACGACCTACTCATAATCAGTCCCTGCCACTACTGGCACTGGCTCCACCAGCTCCAGCACAATAGGTCACCACTATCAGTAGTCACTGAATGGGTCCACCATGTCAGCATTCCTACCGAACAACTTGTTTCCGGCTGCTACGGTATAATTAATATAGGATAACAAATGCTGACTTCTGGCGGAAACAGTACTGACTCTTCTCACCGAAACTGACACAGGCCCTGACAGGGACCTCTCAAACTATAAAAAGTAAACTATCCTAACCTAACCTAATAATGATCAGAACTAACATCTGACATACATAGTTTTTGATTTGTGATACTAAATTTACATTAAGCACGACAATTATTTTTAGAACCCAAATTTGAAAAGTGTCAACTATTTAGTAAATAAATACAAAACGAATTAAAAGGAAATAAAATAAAAGGAATTGTAATGCCGTTAAACACATGTGATGTGGCAAACACGACATTGCATATTCTCAGTTGACTAGTGGAGTCTGTTTTTTGTTCAGCAATCCAATCATGCTCCAACTTTCTCCAAATTGTAAAATACATTTTCCAGCATGCGTTTTTCAAATTTAACATGAGATCTGTCCCAGGAATATTTACGAAGTACTTATTATATTCAGCAGTGAATTCAATTCTGCTGATTTCATATAGTACCAATAACTTTGAGGAACATTATCCAAAGGGTGATAAACCTTCCTGTCCGACGGAATTCCGCCTCCAGGTCCTAATTTGAGCCCTAGTGAAAAGAGCGGATCTCGTATTAGAATGGGGCTGCCATGACAACCCTTTAATCCTGTTATATAGATTGGTAAGAAAAATTGAGGAATTGTATTGGGTGGACGGCGGAGGTTGGTCGGAATACGAATGAGGCGGAGAAAGTGGAGAATCCTCCTAGCAAATATGAGGGAGGAATGGGGAGACGGGAGTAATATGAAGCAGGATCCCAAGGCCCAGCGTCTTCCTTCAGAAAATGTCTTGGAAGGGCTCCGCCTTGAACTGGATTATTCGCCTTCCTCCTCCGCCCGCCCTCCTCATGACATGAAAGTGCCAAAGTCGTCCTGGCCAAATTACACGAGAATCACGGGATTTACGGTGCTTATTACAAGCTGGCATATCAATGAATTCCGACGATCTAGCCTGGACGTGAGCCGACTCCCCGAACACTCCACTTTATAATCCACAAAGGATCCTTGACACCGCCGGCCTGGACCCCGGCTCCAATAATGAAAACCCGAATGCCTTTGGACACCCAGCACACATTCCTCCCCAGCCCCCGCTATTATTATCTATCCGCCATCAAATTATACACCTCCTAATCATTCCGGCACAAATGCAGGCAACTGCTAAATGGGCAGCCGAGTCTCATTCCAACATGTAGTACGAACTACTTCCTTAGCCTTTAACTGATTTATTAATTCGGCCCAGGAACTTGGCGAATTGGCCCAGATCAGCAGGTTAGGCGGAGGGAATGGAAGCCTGGGCCCAACAAATCATCCCCAAGTGGTAATGCTACTTCCAGAGCTCATATAAATCTATCCGGAATGGACCAGTACAAATTGGACAAATCAGGTTGACCCGGTCATAAAACTTTGACTTGATCAATATGAGCTAGGCTGGACTACTGCCGGACGCCGGAACTCCATAGGCCCTAGGTAGTATATATAATTAAATTCCCATCCACAAGTCAAGCGAATTGTTTGGCTGGACGCTGCTGCTGGACCCTCTCGCCTCCTTCTTTTACTTCTTGCCGCTAGCCAACAATATTTTCCCCTTCCCTTCTTACCACGACCACAACTTTTAACCCTAATAATGAAGTAGTACGTAACTTTGTTCTTCGGCCAGGACTGGGGGCAGCCAATAATTAACTTGTCCCGGCTCTCAAACACATTTCCTAATTTTCTACTCCAGGAACGGGGAAGTCTGGACCAACAAGGAAATAAATTGGACCTCTGTTCCAGATAACTTACGTCGGGAAGAAAGTGATAAACTCGGCTGTAGTCTCGGATTCGAACACAGGCACAACGGATTGCTCGTTAAAATATTACATGTCTTTCTCCTCAAGCATTTCGTTGTTGGTCCACCACAAAGTTACTCAAACATCATAATAATTAATACATATTGTAGGAAGCAAGGAATAAGTTGGTCGTAATATAACTTAGACTGTATGCACCTAGTACTTTTTTGTTTACAGCAGGAGCTGTGTCCCAAATTCCATATCTTCATCTAGATTGAAATAATGTCTCCTACTGCAGAGTTATGTCCCACTACTTCCTTAGCTGAAATATTTATGAACCTGCCGTTCTCCATTTATCATAGGTACCGTGAAAAAACGGTTTGCATCTTTGCATGTTGTGCTTCCCTCATTCACAGCTGATTATAGAATCCCATAAATCTCTTTCCCGGAAGCCTGCCTAATTGAAGTGCATAGTGATGATAATGATAAATTATCACCTACAAATAAACTGTAGGAACGGGAGTAGGCGTAACCCTACTTTCAGCTTAAAAATCGCATGACAGATCTAAACCTTAATTGCAAATTCTCTTATTTCATGTCGGACGCCTAATATTCTAAATTGCAACAGGAAACTACAACTCAAGCCTACAACTTGGGACTTGGACACGCAACAGTAGTTATGCAATGCCGAACATTGTTTTTGAGACAGGCGATGACCAAGGCACGGGCCCGAGATCCTGTTTTGCCACTCATGGATAAACCTAAATCAATAGTCCACATAGCCCTTCGGCATTCTGCTGACTGAATGGTCATCTCTTCCACTTGGATGATATAGCATTTTCATTGCCCTCGACGTCCACACGTTGTCCAAACAGAGTAAATAGCTCCCCTGATCCCCAAGATAAGTTTAGCCAGTGGGGATGAGAACAATGAGCCCAAATATCAGTTGTTAGGGGCAGGGATTAAAGACACATCCCTCTGATTTGATGGAAATACCAGCAGATCATCAAATTTTCGTCTTTTTCTGCTCCAGTATTCGCCAATGAATTTGATACAGAAGCTAACTCTGGAGAATCATTATTGGCGACTATCATTTTGACCCAAGTTTTGATAAGGATTGAGTAAACAATAGATCGTGAGATGAATATAGCACGTTCCAGCTTTGCCCTTTGCAAAAACTTGGGATAGTTGCTCAGAGTTCCGCCGACGAATTTCATAATGAGCCCGTAACATAAGGTGCTCCGGACAGAAGGAAAGGGAGCGGAGCTGACCATCTGAAATATTTTTATTGTGTTGCCGAGTCTCCTGGGCATTGGTCACACCTTAGGGCTACCTTGGTCCCGGCGTCCCTCTAATCCAGAGCCTACAAGATTCGCAACTTAAGATAAGAGCTCCGAGATCTCCATGTAGAGTGCGGACAGTTTACTTTGGTAATTTTGGGGGAGGGCCCGCCTCCAACTCATCCATCCCCTAATTACAATGTTCTCCTCCGTTCTGTAAGACCGTACTGAGTAAGTGCGTGCCGGGAGCGGTGGAGATAAATGAGGAGATATTTAGGCCCAGTCTGAATTAGGACTAAATTGCCTCGAGTTCCTTCTCAATTTTTCCTATGAGCTACACGTAGGTATCTGACAAGCCAGTACGAAGAAGGAAGGACGCTGCCGGTCATCCTGTATGAGAGTTGGGGGAGAGGAGAGGTCATGGTTGATAGTCTGGGAGATCTAAATGAGAGTCAGGAATTCAATTCGATTAAGACCAACTCAATCATTTTTGTTGGGATCAAGTGGACGGGATTTTTATGTGAGTGTGAAGTTGAGGGATGCGGAAGGGGGATGGATGGAGTCCAGTAAAGGAAAGTAGGAGCTGGAATTGACCATTCCTCAATTGCCCATTGAGCATGCAGAAGGGCCGGACGGAGGCAATGCATAAAAAGGTCCTCCCTTTATGTCCGGCCAGGGGACTACAATAATAAAAAACCAAAGATAGTAGCACCGAATTGAATGGAATGATGAAGGGGAAGAAGGCTTTTCACGAGCCACTAGGCCCAAATCTCATAAGGAAAGGAAATAGGCCCATATCGCCAATCCAACCAACGACGGAACGGTGTGTCAGGCCCAGAGCCTGCCACTGAGCCCTCGACCCCAACTGATGAGGGGCCGGGTCAGGGCCTAATCCTACCCGCTATTACGTACGGATTCACTTCATGCAAAAATAACCCGGTAGAGACATGGTGCTGCGTTCCGAAGGCAGGCATGCATGGGGCATACCGACGAGGGAGGAGACGACAAATGACAAAAAGTCTGTCATTTCCCCGCTTCTCTATCTTTTCCAGACCCAGTCCTATCAGTGGGCATGGCTGAGTCCCATTCCGGACATATTTTATGCTCCCAAAAATAAACAAAGAAGTCACTCGGCTCAAAAGTTACTGTTTTGGACATACTCTCATCAAAATCCTTTTACGGGATGACTCCTATCTGCCGAGAGCCTAGGCCCCTTGACAGGATAACCCGAGCAGAAGGGATGAAAACAAAAGTTTACAATATTTTAATTGTCTGACTGGTGTCATTGTACGGGAAACGGGAACCAAGCTCGTGCCATTATACTATGTATATGAGCATGTACATTAATTATTCCTACTCTGCTCGATAGGCCGCCGATAAGGAGCACATCCAGCCAAAGAGAAAAAAATTGTTTTACTACAGTCTGGGGATGAAGATTTATAATCGTAGATATGTCGGAAAATAACGCGTCACGTTTACTGCAAAAAGTTTCCTGGTTTCTTCTTAAATACGCTCTCTTTCATCCTGCTTATTTTTTACGATTAAACGGGTTCGTGATTTCGTCTGTTCTCATTTATGAAATAGAAGCTGTTGTTTTCTACATAAAACGTTAGAAAGCAAATTTGCCGCACAAAAATGAGCAATGAATTAATTCCCATTTATCTGTGCAATTAAAAATATATCATAGTATTCATGTTGATTGCGTCATCATTTGGTGCTCACATAATATTGTAGTGGTGTAAAAAATTTATGGCACGTAATTATATTTTCTTACGCAATTGTATTAGATAAGACGTCTACAAATTGTAAATAAGATACTCTCCACAAATCCAAGTCAGTGTGAATAAAGCTTGTAGTTATAGTCACGTTATAGTAAATTAAATACATTTGTTGCATGACTTATATCGCCGGCTAACACCACGTGAACTGCTACTGCCGTACACTGGTCCAGTAAACACATATGAGCCTAGCAGAGTTGGGAGTGAGCTCAAATTCACCCTCCTGAAAATTATAGAATTTAAAGCCCGGCTAGCCCCCGGCCAAACAGTACAGAATGGAGTTAAATGGATAATTAATTTAAAATTCCGGGTCCTGAATAGGAGAATCAGGAAATAGAACAGGCGGGCGGGAGGCATATGCCATTGAAGGGAGTAAATGGTTGGGCTCGTAGCTGGAACCTACATCATCCCCCCAGCTAATCATGAGGGAATGATGGGGTTGCATTTCCGGGTTTCACACTCTGATGAAAGAGGGAGAAATGAGAGTCCTATTTAGCGGGACGGGGGCTGGGGAAAGTTAGTCCGAGATGATTTACTCTAATAATATGCCTGGCCCATTGGATGGGATGGGCCCATTACAGGTCCCTCTACTCATCCGCACTTCACCCGCCTGATTTACTTACGTACCCGCCCTCCCTAACGAGCCTCGAACCAGGCACAGCTACACGACCCCCTTCCACCTTCTAATCTCACTCTAATACTAATAATACCTATTATTTGGAGTCCAAATGAATGAACTAAGCGCCAGGCTCACCCCTCTCTCAATATTCATCTCAATATTTATGGGGATCAGGAGGCATTCTATCAAGTTAGCAGAGGAAAATCAGGTTAGCGCTTTCACCCCGCCTTTCTTCTCCGGCATGCAGTAGTAGCATGTAGCATGTGTTGAGTCTACCCAAAAAAAGTATTCTGAAGCCAGCAGTTTAAACAAATTCGCAACACTCTCAGTCGAGCTCTCATTTCTACAAGATAATTCCGGCTCATGGTGAACGAAAATTTTGAATCTAAATAGTACACCCTTTCAATTTCGTGATCAGCAAAAACATTAAATATGATAGTTAAAACGAATCGCAAATTCGTACCTAACCTAACTTAACCATTCAAAATATTGCAAATTTACATTTTAAAATTAATTAAGGCAGGTTATCCTTGCACAATTTCAAAATAGTTAGCTTTCAACTAATTTTAAGGCTTTACTATACTCTCCGGCTGGCTGTAGTAATTAAATCTGAATATCCTATAGTACTTTCTTATATGGAGTCCAGAATTTCTACAATCTCTGTTGAAGTACACGGCTTTCCGACATGATATATTAAGTGTCCTACGTACATAGAGTATATAAGGACAAATTAATCAGCAGACATACTCGGCCAAGAACCCTGATGTCAATTTAAGTAGGAGTGTCAGATTGAAAATTAGTCATTCTGACAGGAATTCCCGTGCTCCAGATACAATTTACATCTGTTTCCAATTCAGTGACAGGGAAGAGGGAAGGGAGTCGAATAAAGCCACTTTACAAATAGACTTTACTAGGGCTCTTATGGGACGTGTTTGACAATTTAGCAAATGTAAATCGAATGCAAAATAGTTCCAACTCTCCCACCGCCTTCCTAGACAAGTGTAAACTCCCGATGCCTTCACTTTGGAACTTTGGGCAAGGGAACGGCATGGGAAGAAACGAATTTAAATGCCAGAGTGAGATAGACTTGGAATGAAATATATGGAATACGTGTGGAATTTGGACTTTCAGGCCCTTTGTTGTAGACACTTTCTTTTAAAAGGCGGAACGGCGGAGAGATGGATTTTATATATTTTGAATACGACACATGGGACCGTTGAAACGGTGTGACTGAACTAGTAAGTCCTCCCGAATAAAAATATTGTACACAGATATTCATTTCTTACTCAAAAACGGTTCTATTCCCTTCGCCCAGACCTCCTCCTCCATGTCTCATGTATATCAAAGTTGAATAAAGTGTATAAGCCGGATTTTAGTGTTAGGTGGCCATTATAAATTGGGCTGCCTGGCTTAGAGGGAGCCGGCGTAGGACTCCATCCCTGCTACTACGTAGGTGCAAAGTATCTGATTAGTACACAGGGCCAGGCCCCAACTTGAAAAATGAGTTGGAATATAAAGGTAGCGTGAAATATTCCCTTGGCCCTCGAAAAAGCAATATAAGTGCCTTCTTATGTAGATGGAGGCGGATCGTATTTTAGGCGTCGGAGACTCCCGTGATCCGGCCGCGGCGGCTCCAATGGTGGGTAGTGGTAAGGTATTATATTTTTTAGTGGAGCCCAAGCCCCGAAAGTCGGGAGGGAAGGATGGGCCGAATCCGGGAGAGTAATTTTCCAGAACCTATTCCAGTCTAAGGAGCTCTCTCGAGCCCACCTTTGCATACCAATGAAGGGAGATCAGGAGAAAGCATCCCTAGGCATGGCTATATGCCCAGCTCCCTCCGCCGCCTCCGCCAACGTGAAAAGGTGAAATTCAAACAAACACCAAGCCATCCTTGATGAACCCGGAAAATGTCATTACGAGAGAGATGGGTAGGCCTGAGCTCTAATGGCAGTACTACATCTTTCTGGCCTGGCATCTCATGCGGTTTCTTGGGACTCCCAATCCATCTCCGCAGTCCCTTTCTCTAAGGTCCAAGGCAAATTCACAATCAGTCACGGCCTCTACCTCAATTTATCAGCATTATTCAGAACTCAGAATACGGCTCCTGTGGATCTGTTCTCACAGTTCACCCGTACGCTGTCAAGGCGTGTCAAGAAAATATTAGAGTGATCTTTTTAATAACACCATATAAAATGATTAAATAACATTCAAGTACAGACTCTCTAATGCTTTTGATGAAAACGCTTTGGCTACTTCTTCCGCTAAAAGGTTCTTATTTATTTCATAAATTCTTACTTACGTATTTGTAACAAAAACCGTATTTGTTTAATTTGATAAATTAAAATCTGCATTATTTAGAAAGAATATTTGAAAAGCTAGCTAACCGTATCACCTGAAAATTTAATCGGAAATTGAAAAGCAGTATTTTTCATTGACTCTGCGGATTTTAGCGTAGCCGGAGTTAGTTCGGGTTCGGATATAGTACACATAAATAAAGTATTATTTTTAGTGCTTTCTCTTTTCCTGTGCCGGGACTAAGCTCCTTGCGGTTTCTTATGGAAATATTTTGAAAGGGTTCCATTCTTGTTGCCTGATAGCGGCTAAGCAATAAGCACCCAATGGAGTTTAGCCTTTTAGGGCCGCCTAGTGGCCTTTCGGGGTGTCATAAAGCAGAGCCATTCCTCTCCGTCACAATATGCAAATAAAAATTGTTTTCAAGTGTAAGATCAAGGGGGGAGGAGGGAAGATAATCATCTTAGTAGTTTCCTCACAACTGTTCCCAAATCCTTCCTCAGTTGATCCTACACACTTTGAGCCTAAATTCCTTCCCTGCCTTTCCTAATTTATACTTTGGGCATCAGCCGACGTGGATCCGGCACTGGGAATCCTCCTCGAATCCCTGAACAACCTCACTGGAGACGGGTCTCCCTCCTTTTCAAAGTCACGAACGAACCCTGCCCCGGCCTTCCTTCAGCTTGACTTACTTAACAATTCAAAGCCATCTCTCTCCACGCGATATAATTTATTAGCACCAAACTCAAAAACCCGGCTCCCCAAACTTGCACACCAATTGAATAGAATGTAAAAATCAGCTCCTGCCAACTCCTGCCCTTCCTTCTTAATTTGTGTGCGGAGATCCCTATCTTCCCAACCTCGAACAATTCATGCAAATTGACCTGATTCATCTCCCCATCTTCCAAGAGTCCATTCCACTGTCAACTTTTATGAGGCCCGCTAAGAGGCGTGTATAGCAGTTAAATGGAATTTTATGGGGACAAGGTGCCCGGAAGAGCAGGCTTGGTCCAAGGGAGCAACTTCTACATATGCACCTAATAGTAACGAAGCACGGAATCCCAGGACAATGCATTGAATTACATGGATCAGCGGGACCTCAACATATTCATTGTCTTGTTCCATAGTGTGTGCCCCTGCCTTGAGTGAATTAATTGAGATGGGCTCATTAATCTCTGAGGACGAGGAGGCTCAGCTCTCTTCTCTTCCCTGGCACACTTATCATCACAACTCAAGTCCAGTTTTCGAGCGGAGTGAGTTGTAGGCCGGGCCCGGCGGACCTCTTTTGACTCTTCTGCTCAAGAATCAAGTTGAGAGAGTAATGACTTGTCAATGTCATAAAAATCCCTTTCATACATCCTCATATTTTGTGGGCGAGGAGGCGGCCGGTAAGGGCTCTGCAGCTCTACGCGCCTCCCAGTCCCATAATTTACTATTAGGCCAAATGGCGAGACAGGTAATTAAATTCGTGCGAGTCTTTTAAAGGAGAGCAAACCTTTTTCTTTCCTCACTCGTCCCGGCCATATCAATGAGCCGTCTAGGATCATTTCCACGTTTAATTAGGCGGCTAATACACTCTCTTAATGTCAAATGCCCTTCAGCCCATACTACAAATTATTTGTTAATACGTACGGATGATACTGCGGGGGGAAGGCTGCGGCTGGGATCGCCGCTCTCAACCTACCTGTACCTGTACTGTCAAGCCCGCAGATACAGGCAAAGTACGTGGCTCGATCCATACAGTAGATTTTAATCCTTGTAAACTTTGTTAACAATATATTATTATATTTAGTCCAGAACGCCCTATCTCTATAACCCACGATGACTTAAAATTTGCGCAAG